>BMAO01020487.1:0-69639 GCA_019973975.1 Trichonephila clavata
GATTCCATATTGAACTAGACTGGATCAATCAAGTTGCACTTCAAATTTTTTCAATTTGCAACCATTCGAATTTGGACAAGTTCAGTTTATTAAATGAAGTCACATCAGGGTACGTAAAAAACTAGAGCTTTTCTGATAATTCTAAGAACTGAGAACATCTCGCTGAAAACTGCGACCGATCACTCGCGTTTGTTCGTAATACTTCATACTGAACTTTGTTATTTTAAATTGAAATGAAAACCGTTTTGATCAGTGGCAGATTTAGAGATAAATACTTGGAAAAAGTATATCGGGTATTGCTAACGATACCGCCAACTATTGTAGATACCGAAAGAGTGTTTTAGACTGCTGGTAATTTTTGCACATAACTACGTTCTCAGGCTTAATGACAGTACAATTAATGCATTATGTTTTTTTTAAGATCACATTTCAAAATTTGTAATAGTACAACAGAACTGAATAGTGATATTTACACATTTTTGGGATTTGTGATTTGGAAGATTGAATAGTGATACACTTTTTGGGAATTTAAACAAATAAGATGTTCCTTTACTTTGTGATTCTAAATACTTAATTAATAACTACAAACTAATTTTTGTCATTTTTACACTCTCTAATAAATTAGCAAACAAAACAAAGAAAACCTGTATTTCCCTTTTTTCCCCCCTAAAACTTCTACTACCTGTATTAATACCGGTATCCCGGTATTAAGATCTAAAAAATACCGAATAACCGGTATTGAAACTTCTCGTCCGTATACTGCAATCCCTGGTTGTAGTAATGGCTATGTAGGTGCCAACAATAAAAAAAAACTGAATTAATATTCTTCATCGAAATACGTTTTCTCGTAGATTTTTATCATTAGGTGCAATTTACTGATGGTAGGTACATCATTATGTAGGCCGAGGATGGTACATCTTTTAATTTTTCCACGAGGCCTTTCAGAGTTTGTAGAAGAGAGAAATATTAACATTAAAGGACAACCTTTCGCGGACCTCTTAGAAAAGCTTTGGGAACCCCCGGAGTTCGCGGGCCACATTTTAAAAACCTTTTTCTACTAATGGGGCCGCGTATTTGTATTTTAAACCTTTGCAGACCTATAGTACATTCTCCAAGGAGCTCGTGTCACTTCTAAGCGCTGCACTATATAGGCGATATCAATTACAGCAAGCAATTTTGTCGCCCAGTTTCCTCCGCCTGAGCTCCTGATGATGTGAATCTTGTACCAGCATTTAATTTTTCCGAGAGCATTCAAGGCAAACAGATACTCTAGGGATCTTTTACATGCCGTATAATCATACGACATGGCCGCTGTCGATTTTCTGCATCTTGAAAATCCAACGACTTGGGCCGGGAACCCGCAAACCTCGGTCCTAGATTTTTCTAGATGCATCTATTTTGCTGCCAAATTTGACAATTCTGAAAAGTTTGGAAACAAAATTTGTCGCCAAGGTCACTCCGACTCAAAGAGCAGAATTGTCTGTCTTGACCTAAGTATGATCTTTCTTTCTATAATATCACTTCGGCAGTGAAACGAATGAATTCCCGACTTTCCACTCCAGTGTTAAATATAAAATAAATTTATTCTTATTAGTATTATGATTTCTTTTGTGCATTGTGCTTAATATATTGACAAAACCCTTTTAATTCAGTTTCAAATTCCATTAATGTTGACTCATTGAATTCGAGAAATGTTCAAGAACACACATTAGAGAGCCCTATTTTAGAACTTTTCTGTGCGAATGGTTTTTACACTTTTTAACAACACGGGATAAATGGTCCGTTAATAAAAAATTGTAAACTAATACAAGACCCTTAATACATCATGACTTCTAGGCGTCATTTCAAAATTGAATAGTTTCCAAATTATCGGAGAAAACTGCAAGAGTCCACAAGTGATTTTTTTTGTTAATTTGAAATTATTTCATATTTCTGAGAATAATATGACTCGCTTTCACAATTATGCAATATTTTTTGAGTTGAAAAACAAAGAATCAATAGTTTAGTTAAGGATATTTTTTTCTCGAAATTATACCTTTATTACAATGATACTATGAAATTATAATGAACGCGAATGAAGAATACACACACAACACCCAAATTTCTCGTGAAAAAATGGTGAACTACCAATTAAACTGTGATACATCTTTTTTCCTTCGTAATATTAAACTTGTTTTGAGTCAAAAATACATTTTCATAATATTTTCCTTTTAACTAAATCACATATTACAGAATTTCAGTACAGATTTTAGAATCTACAGCTCATTTTAACACTATCCTGAGAAAATATTTTATTTTTGTTGTCCTATAAATCTTGTAGAAAACAACGTTACAAGTGAAACTAAATTCCAAACGAAAGTTCTAAATATAAAATGTTTTTTTTTCCCGAATCCTTACACGGTTTTATTGCCTTCTGACCAGTAAAATCAGTGATGAATAAAGACTTTCCTCAATACCTCTCAAATCATCTAAATCACAAGCACTATTCAAAACAAGAAATTAAGCCTAAGCATCCAGAACGAGTGAACACATTGAGGTGAATTATATGTATTTCAAGTAGTGCCACATAGTAGCATGGCACTTAAAAAGTTTTGTTCGTCTAACTGTGTCTCCTTTTTGTTTCACGGCCTGACGGTGATGACGTCACACATGGATGCGGTTGCAGTGAGTGACGAGACTGAAATGGGACAAACTGGATGATATTTATTTATTTTTCTTGGAAAGGTCAATAGCTGGATAAGTCCCCAAGGAAATATCTTCTCTGGACGCTTCACTGATGGACAGAGTATTTGTGGATTTGTAGGTTTCTTTTTTTTTTTTTTTTTCACGCTCAGTGGTCAACAAGTTATGCCTTGACTAATTTGTTACTTGGATTTTTCTAGCTTCAAAAAAAAAATAGGTCGAGGGTTGATGTTCCGGATCAAAGATAGGGAATTTTGTCTTCTGTATAGGAAAAGTGCTTTTTTTTTGTTCTTTTCTTGTGTGTTTTGGGGGTTTTCACTCGGATCCAGCACACGAAAGTTTTTGAAATTTTGTCTTAAAGAATGTTTTGTGAGAGTGTTGCCAATTTCTATCTATCTAAAATGCTTTGTGATTTATCAGAAGCACGATTTTTCTGTTTAAGCTGTGTGATGAAAGTCTTTACAGTTTTAATTGAATTCTTTTTAAAAAAGAGGTCAACTAGCCAAACATTAAATTACTAATGATTACAATAAGCAACAGGCATGATCTTTAAAAAAGATATTAATCACATGTACGACAACTAAAAATTCAAAAGGTTATTCAAGAATGTATTTAAAAATGACCTCAAATCGCAATGTTTATGAAATTGAAACGCATAAATTGGTAATAACAGTTTTTTTTATAATAAATTTTGCTATTTCCAGTAATGTAAGAGGTAATAGTCATATCTAAATTTCTTAAATAATCAATGCAACCAAATAAATTCTCAAATGGCAATAATCAATGCAATCAAATTTCTCAAATGCAATCAAATAAGACTTAAAATATGGAATTATAAAATTAAATAAGAAAACTCTTGAAGAAAAACCCTTAAATTCTTTAAATATATTTTTTTTAAAATACATATCGATAAAAGATTTCAGAATTTAAAAAAAAACTCATGAATTATGACAAAACAAATCTACGAGATATAAAAACATTTCTAACAGTCTGGAAAACTCATGGTTAGAATTTATTAACAAATTAAGAAGCACTCAGTACCATCAAAGCATCACTTTTTTCTTATTTGTATTCAGTCATATTCTTTGCACCATTATCTTTCGATTGATATATCACTTTTGTATGCCTAAAAATTAGAAGCTGCAAAAAATTTCAGTTGAAAATATGAGCTAACAAATTAGACAGTTCGACCTCGCCTCCTTTTTTACATAAAAAAAAGCTATGAAAAAAAAGTTTTTTGATAAGAAAAGGTTTTTTTAATGAGAAATAATAACAATAATAAATTATAGTTTAAATAACACGCTTCTATGGTTAATCGAACTTAAAAATTAAGAAAATAATTCTTAATATAAGAATAAAATGAAAAACGAGAATATTAATATCGTTATGGTAAAACCGTAGGGTGCTCGATATCCATTGTTATAATTTCTTACTAGTACTATTCCGAAATGATGAGTTAGTGTAAAAATGTAGTACAAAGCACCCCACGCTAATTCAAAGCCGTTTAAAAAAACGAACTAATTGAGGATATAATTGCTTCCTGTGGCATCATGTAGTAACGAAGAAAGAGCTTAAAACTATTTTCAGCTCAATGAAACATCGATGTGAAGCTGTAATAAAAAGTATAGGTTACCACACTAAACACTGATAACTCACTGCTATCATCAGTATCTAGTTTATATCGATAGTTTTTGCAACATAACGTTTTTTGCGTTGCAAATATTTGTGAGCTTTGTTTTTTGTATTGAATTCAGTATTAAATTATCTTTCGGATGATACAAAAGACTTCACATTTTGTGCAACGTAACATTTTCTAAAAGCATGCAAACTTAAATATAATTTTAAAAAGTGTCCACAATTTTGACCACTACTATATATGAAAGGAAGTACATGATTGTCAATTTGATGATTTTGATGTGCATTACACATAGGAAATTAGAGTTGCCAACTTGGCTAGTTTTCTTGAACGTTATCATTTTTATATATGAATGCGCAATTCTTTAAACATTGCTCTTTACAGAAAATGGAAGAAATAAATAAATCCCCCGATGAATGAGCATGAAAAAGAGAACTACTTAACGCCCGCATGCGAAAATATCATAAAAGAAAAGTAGTACATCCGAACAATCGGATTCTCTTGCCCCGAATAAGTCAGTTTTCACTTCTATCGTGTGGTCATAAGCACACACAATTTTTTTTTATTAAATCGTTGATTCTGAACAACATTGTAGTTTGCTTTTTTCATGTATTGTTTTCGAGAAAAGAACGCTAACTCCAAATTTATCCACCAGGTGGCACTGTAAGCAGTTTTTTTTGTGCAGGGCATGACAACTTTACAATATCTAGACCCCCCCCCCCGCCCCTTTTATGACTGTAGCTCTTGTCTTTCATAAATTATTGGGACTATAATTGACTTTAGCGGGCTCACTGTATATTAATGATTCATTTGTATGTAAAAAATGTAACTCTGACGAAACTTTTTCTTTTCTTTTTTGATACATTTCAATCGATACCCTAATCTAGGTTTGAGCAGGAGAGCGCCTTTTCCATACTATTAATATTACGTTCATGCTTTCAAAATGACCGTTAGATGATTGCCGTAATGTTTTTGTAGTAATTGTCACGCCATTCTCAGAGCGAATATTATTGGAAAATTATCCTTATAAGAACTAGAATTTTCTTCTTGGTGTTATTTTATCTTTAGGGAGACAGATAGGATAAACTGGAGAGTATTTTGTCTTATTTTTGGTCTGTCTGTTGCAGTTTTTGAATGAAAGAGCCCTCACATAATTATGTCAAGGATAAAATGTTTTGTTAAATTTTTATTTCATTTTTATAAAAAGGTAAGAAATTATATTCCTAATTATTAACTTTTATTTTGATGATGAGTAAATATAATCCATAATGTTTGATAAAATAGTGACAAGTTTAATGAATCGATGTAAAAATAAGCAGCTTTTTCCTTGATGCTTCTGTTACAAAGAAATTAAATAAATTTGAGGTAGGATATAAAGTTTAAAACTACAAAACTCTTATTTTAATTTTAATGACTGACTGCCTCAGGAACCGAGATTTAGAAAAATGTAAAAATGAATAAATTTTGTACTTAGTATCAGTGAAATTAAGAATATTTATATAAAGTAGCTAACATTATTAGAATAAAAAAAATTATTTAAATGCAATATTTTTGGCAGAAAATGAAATTTTCAAAACATTTACCTTAATGAAAAATTATTCCATAACAATAATATTTTGCCTATGTACAACTAAGACTTGTGAACAGAAAATTAAGGTATCCAACTACCCTAAAATTGTGAATTTTGCCATAAATTCACAAATTTCTTTATGATTTTTTTTATAGAACATCTTATTAGCTTTATAAAAGTACCAATTTTATTATATTCCGTTAACTAGAAAAAACTACAAGTGTTTTAGTAAAAGCTGATGCCATTACTTTAAGCAAGATGTCATACTTTAAAACGCGTTTTACTCGAAATGTGATTTTTTGATTAGATGGGGTCAGCGATTGCTAAAAAAGTTTTGAACATCATTAATTGAATTTTTTTCTGTAAGTTCTGCATAATAGTAGAATTGTTTTAACCTTCAGATGTATCAATCACTGTTTTGTTACAAAATTTACAGTCCCTTATGTGAATATAATCACTGTCTTTTTAAGCATTTTCATATAGTAACCGAGATTTCATATAGTAACCGCATATTTAAATTTATCTTTGCAAAATTTAAAATATCACGAAACAGAGAGTTTTTACCCGAAATAAAATATTTCTTCATGATCTCAGTGATGTTGCCATGGAAACCTTACATTCATTTGTTCAATACCTGGATCGTCATTATTACGTCATACACTGAGTGAATTTTTAATATTTATTACTCAGAAAATCACACTTTTTTTTTAAACAAGTAATTTTTATTTCCTGTATGTTTTTTGTGAATCCCTAACCATATGTGCAAATAAATATATATACCCAAGATAAATAATAAATATTGAATATTATAACATAATTTAAAAATCTCTTAAAAGATATTCCGACCGAAATGGAATACTTAGCGATTTTATCGTCGTTGCCATGGAAACAGCATATTCATTTCTTTCCTGTCGTCATAATGACGTCAGAGCAATTATTAAATCATTCATGTTCACACTTTTCGTTTCATTTCGTGGCGATGCGATCGTTAAACTGTTTCCAATCTCTCAACCAGAAATGCACTGTATCCGTAACCACTGATCCGTCACAAGTAAAAGCCATTTTGTAAATTAGTTGGCGAAAAATTTCAACTGGAGAATATTAATTGAATCTTTAATTACAACCTTTATTATGTAAACTATTCTGAAGGATTTACTTGCTCTAATTCTTTAATGGCAGTAACGCGTTTTTAAGAACGCAAATATTTTGTCTTTCTAACCCTAAATTAGGATTAATTCAGGGCGCTGTATTACATAGATTCCATTCACATGTTTACAAATACACCGTTCTCAAAACCTTGAACACAGTATAACCTACATCTTTCCATTTCAGTTTGTTTTCGGATATATTTCTTTGAACTGTAGAAAAGACAACTTCATATCAGAAAATAAATAATTATCTTTTATTTTTAAGTCGTTCTAATTCTGATTTTTCTTCTCTCTCTCTAGCTTTACTCCCTAAGTAGACAAAGTTATTTTGTTACTTTTTTTAAACCTCAATCTAGATTTTATTTAGAGTTTTTTTGTTAGTTTAATTAAAGCATTACTTGAAGTTTTTTTTTAGCTTTTGAAGGATTGATTTATGAAATTTAAAGTAAGAAAAAAGTTTAAAAACATCTTTTTGAAATTTTACTGTTTTTTTTTTATTATTATGATTTAAAAACTGTATATCACTAAAGAGCTGTTTTTTCCTAAAATAACTTTAATAGTAGTTATATTTGGCGTTTAAGAGAATTCTTGTTTGAATATATTTTTTTAATTTATTTTTATTCTCCGAAATTTTGTATCAACCCTTTATGGGTTAGTTAATTAAAAAACTGTATTTTGATCAAAAAATTATTTGGGCTAATTATTTATATTTGAAAAAAACTGTATACATTAATCCTTACGATATCTTCAAATTTATCCATACCTTGTTTCGCAAAAAATAATGCAGATTCACTTAAGGTAGTTTCTTTAATCTATGAATGGAAATTTCTTGAATTTTGTTCCATGTGTACATGTGATTCCGATTCTTTAATTCGTTAGTAACAGTCACAAAAAGTTTTTTTTTAAAAAATGAACACCTTTTATTATATTCTCTCAATGCTCACAAACATGATCATTTAAACAAGACACCTGGGTACTTTTCCGTTTCATCGGCGCAAGCGATAAAGTCGCCAAAAACGCTTATCGAGGCCAAATGGAGCACTCCCACTAGTAACCTTTTACCACCACATTTGCAAAACAAGTCGGGTTCTTTTCTTATCAGTACCGTCTTTTTGATAATATATCAAAAATGCATGAAAAACCACAATGAAAACTAATATTTGTTAATATTTTTTATGTGTATATAGTGTATTGGGTCTCTACTAACTCCAACTTCGTGAGATATGAGCCGGCGAAACGGAAAAGTACCGTTAATGGTATCAATGTTAGTGACTTCAAATTGACAAAATTAGCATGTTATGCTTGATTAATTAAATATTAATGTCACATTTTGAAACTACACAAAAGCTATTAGTGATGAATCTCGGTTAAAAGACGAGAACGACA
Organism: Trichonephila clavata; assembly: GCA_019973975.1. Lineage (NCBI taxonomy): Eukaryota > Metazoa > Arthropoda > Arachnida > Araneae > Nephilidae > Trichonephila > Trichonephila clavata. The sequence continues at coordinate 8,423 of BMAO01020487.1, forward strand.
CTAGAGCTGTGGGGAACCTCCAACTTCTACATCACTCCAACTTGTGTGAGTGAGTGAATATTAACGTCAAACTGTTCAGCTACACGAGGGCTTTTGGCGACAGACCTCGTAATTTTGAACCATGGTCAAGTGACGAGGACGACACCTGAGCTGGCACCTCCTTCTCCTAACTACCACATCACACCAACGGGAAGACATTTCAGCTTTCTACAGATTTAACGTGCTACCCTACACGGCGGGTCTTTAGCGTTACTGGGCTTGAACTCGTGACCTGCCAGCCACGATCCGATACCTTGACCACTCGGCTACCGTACCCACTGCAACTTGAGGATTCTGAGCTGCGATAGACTTTACACGCATCGTGTCTTATGCACGACTGAATGAGTGAATATTAACGTCCGACTGTTCAGCTACACGAGGGCTTTTGGGGACGGTCCGCGTAATTTTGAACCATGGCCAAGAGACGCGGACGACACCTGAGCTGGCACCCCCTCTCCTTCTTCTGCACGACAGTTGAAAATTATGGTGTAACAGCGTGCGGATTTTTACACTAGCATACTTATGTGAGATTTCTAAAAATAATTTCTAATGTTTACACAGCACTTTTTTGGCACAATATTTATACATATTATATTTAAATCCGATTAATCGTCTTAAAGATATTCAGGAAACGTCTTCAGGAAGTAGTATATATGATTACTTCTGCTAAAACAAAATCAATACTCTCCTAATTTGTTTTAACATTGTATGAATACTGGATCAATTATTAAAATTAATAAATAGAATATGCGTCCCTGAAAACTTTTACGGGTTCAGTAAAATTTCAAAATTAAATATTTCCTCGGCTGAGTAAGGAAATTGTCAGAAATTTTCATTGTAGGTTGCGTTATGGTGTAAAAAATCTAAATATATATACAGTCGATGCTCGCTGATTCAAACCTTCGATAATACGAACCTCTCGCTCATTCGAAGTCTATGCTCAGCCCCTAGAAAAACTCTTGATACTTCGAACGAAAACAATACGTTTTGGTACACTCAATATTTCAAAGTAAAATTTGTGATTTGCCTGACTATAACACGCGATAATTCGAATTTATCTGACATAACTTTCGACAATTCGAATACTCACTATCATGCAAGTCCTGTAGCAAACAAGCTGGAGCTTACATGTTTTGTGTTGCATTGTCTCTGCCTGTCTCCCCTGTAACATAGCCTATTTTACGATCATTTGTCTGTTCCTCTTCTTTGTGTTTCCCAGTTTCTCGGACAAAGGACTCTTTTATTACTTTACACCTTTAAGTGGATAATAGATCAGCCGCATCTGCTGTCAGCCGTCCATATATTTTGTTTAACAAGTGGCCTTGCTACACATGTGTTCAGAAAGGATGGTCCGCTATTGTCAAAAAGAGATGTGTAGGATTGTGTATTTTGGGTCGGAGTGACATGTCAATTTATGACTCATCTGTGTGACTTATAGTATGTGGCTCCAAATAGGGCATGGGCTGGACTGAATCCTGCCTTGAAGATCAAATGGTGTTGGGGACAGTGTGAGGGAACTGGGTGCGAAACTATTTTATTTCCAATGAGGAATTGAAGAGATTTGAATGGGGCGGGAAAGAGTCCTGATCGAGAGGTTAAGAAAGAATTTTTTCTACTCTCTTGATAATTCGAAATTTTTCATTGGTCCTTCTAACTTTGAATCATCAAGAGGCGGTATATATAAATCTGTAAGCCGCTGTATTTCATAATAACTATTAAACATAATTTCAATATTTGGATATTTTATGATCGGAAAATCTATCGTTTGGTGTAGTTTTGCTCTGTTGCTTCTAATTCCAAAAGGAATAACCTAGTGGTCATGGTCGCAAACTCGTGGCCGACGTGTTGAGTTCGAGTCCTCGTATCGTTGAAGACATGGCATGTAATGAAGCTGACACACGTTAAATCTATTGTTAAAGTCCACACGTGCTGCGGTGTGGTGTGGTGTTGTAGTTTGGATAGAGGGTGTTGGAGAGAGCTCCGGCGTCCTCCTCGTCACTTGACCATGGTTCAGATTTTGAGGTCCGTCTCCAATAGCCCTCGTGTTGCTGTATAGTGTGAAGAAAATATAACTCTCACTCAATCCCTGAAACCAAATATTTTCAAGAAGTCTAAAAATAAAATAGGGTCTTTTAAAATCTCATGAGTAGTGAAAAAAACATTTAAGTATTTGAGTGATCAGGCCTGATTTGTTTTGCACTAATGACTTTTGTTGGCGAGCTCGGCGACGCTGGGAGCGCCAATATGCCAAAAGGGTTACTATAAAAACCTCGCAAGAAGCAATCCACTTCATGTTCATTTGACAGAAAGTTGCTTTTTTCGTTAGCAGTGGGGTCAACTTCCTCTATAAACACTGGAATGAAATTGTAACAACTTGTCGTTTTCGAACTTTTGTTTCGTACCTCTCTCTTTCTCTACGACATTCACTAAAGAACCTCCGACCCCGTTGGAAGGTAAGAGCTTTGGTGTGGCCTTTCAAAAAACGGTTCAGAATAGGTTTCACGATTACGGGAAGGGAGCAGCTTCAATTGAATCGAAGACCCGGGGCATCCAAGAAAAACTGACTCAGCTCCTGGTGCCTGCGGGCTTTAGCTGCGCATAATGAAATAGCTTTCTCGCCTAGGGTGACCCTACCAGGAGTAAATACTCTCAACTTACTTCGCCCACATTCACCCCAGTTACTTCCCTCTCCCCACCGGGAGGCAGCTAACAGAGTAAAAGTTTTTGAAAGTGTCAAGTAAGGCATTTCATCCTCAAATATTAGAGACTGCAATTGAATCCATTCTTTAAGATTCCACAACTCAGAAATCTTATTACAGAATTCAACAAAATTTGATGTTTAAGTTGATTTCAGGAGAAGAAAACAGATGCGAGGGGAAAAAATTAGTAATGTACTATTATCTAAATGAATTTTGAAAAATAAAATATCAAACGCTTAAAGACGGTTTTTTTTTTTTTTTTTTTGTTAAAAAGTATTAAATTTATCAATAACGATTATTTTTTAATGCGTAATGCCAATTCTAAAATGCGTTTAAGTTTTCTATACCTTGAAAAGTCAGATATAATTCCTGCTTTTAAAACAAAGTGTGATGTATCTCAATTTTATTCTAAATTAAGTGTTACTAAAGCATCAAACATTCTATTTTGTTAAAGCTTTCTTTTAACCCTTTCGCGACGGGTGTGTCATATGTGCACCAGTCTCAAACCCCTTTATCGGACGACACGCCGCTCAATGCACTTTTCCGTGGAGACGGCCTGAACCAGAACGATACGCGATTCACCAGTGCATCACCCGGCTGCCGATGACATTTGAGGCGGATGCATATGTGACACTCACTTCTCTACAATGTTTTCCGTTGATCAGTATGGTCGTCGCAAAAAGGTTAAATGACTGTTTATTCACGTCATACTCTTCGGCAATAAGAGGGCGATTGGTGACGGACCTAGTAATTTTGAACCATGGTCAATTGACGATGACAGATCAGCTGACACCCCTCTAGCCAACCTACCACACGAAGCCAACGGGAGGATGTTTCAGCCACGTCAGTTTAAACGTGCCTCTTCTACACAGCGTGTCCTCAGTGACATTTGGGTTCGAGCTCACAATATACTAGCCACAAGCTCATAGGACTGTGTTTAAATAAATCATTAAGAAATCACTCATATACATGTCACATTACTGATACACGGAGATGCTATAGTTTACGAATCTTTCTTCATAAATGAGCATCTCTCTAAGAAAATCCTCTGAATGGAAAACACATAGAAGTACATATTTATACAAAAAAATAACTAGTAGGTATACTTAATGTTGGCAAGAATTAATTAAATAAATTATAGCTTAAAAAAAACTAGAATTCTCGTTTTTATGGTTAATCGAACTAAAAAGTAAAAAATAATTCTAAAAAATATAAGAATAAAATGATAAACGAGAAAATTAATCTCATCTCGATATCAATTGTTATAATTTCGTACCAGTTCTATTCTGAAATGCACAGTTAGTGTAAAAATTTAATACGAAGCACTCCACGCTTTTTCTCCAATGACATTAACTTTCTCGTTAGTCATTTTATTCTTTTTTAGAATTATTTTTTACTTTTTAGTTTGATTCACTATAAAAGCGTGTTTTTTTTATTTTTTTTAAACTATAATTTTTCATTTTTTTAGTTCGATCTAAAAAAAAAAAGAGTTTTTTTAGTTTCTTAAACTATATCATTTATTCATTGATGAATTAATCTTAAATGTGTCATTTTTTAAAATCTGGAATACCCATTGGCACACCCTATTAGAGCGCCGATACGACCTGGTTTGTAAAATGCAGGATCAGCCAACTGAAAGAAATCTGGAAGAACTAAGTTGAAAATGTTTAATGGGGAAGAAATGTAAAAAAAAGTCAATGATATTTTTCACTAAAAAGATCTCAATACTCCTTCTAAAACATGCATCAGTATTAGACATAAAAGTACGCGTTTTGAATCGAACAGTTTGTGAAAAATTATTTAATTCGGTGACCTCTGAATTAAATCTCAGCTGTTTTGGTAGTCGCTAAATCTGTAATTAGTCGCCAAATCTGGAAATTGGATCTGGAATTAGTCGCCAAATCAGGAAATAAGAAATCGTGAATCGTGATGATCCTGATCAGGACAATGGAACAAAATTATTAAATTATTGTATTGTCATTGGTCATTGACAAGTGTGCAAAATTTCGAATTAATCTGAGCTTTTATTAGGTGGGTAAAAATCGAGTTCAAAGATTCCGTTACGTATTGGTGAAGCTTAGAAAAACGTGTTAAAAATATAAAAATTGAGATGGAAGGATAAAAAAATTTTTAATGGGGATAAAAATTAATACTTTGAATGACTTCAAGGCAGTTGCAAATTAGATTCGAAGGAAAGGAACGATTTCAATAAAAAAAAGTCAAATAAATAGCGCGTGAAATATTCGTTATATCAGGAGTGCCTCTGCCTGTCATTGTACCTTTTACGCTGCTGGTACAGACGATTTCCGCAAACCTCAATCCAAGCAGATTTCTACTCAACAAAAGAAACATGCCTGCTAAATTTCAACTCTGTCGATCTAATAATAGAACTGTTTGAAAATCGCATAGAGGTTTTCAGTTTTATTTCCCAAAGTGGGTTGATAAGTAAACATGCTCACAACAAATTCAACCCTCTCAACAGAATTCGTATCTTTCAGATGGTCGAAAAATAGCAATGTGCAATGTTTAGCTCTAGAGCCGTACCTCAACACTGGATTAAAAACATCGAAAACTAATTTCGAAAGAATAGGTTTGATGTATCAACACCCATAATTTCAGAGTACTAATTTTTCATACCTTTTTTTATTTGCGCTTCGTCTCTCAATATAGATTAATGATCTTTCAGTAGATATTTTCTTTGATCCTCGATATGCTTCAGGAAATTCTGCTGTCGCTCATAAGGAAGCGCAACACAATTAAAAACACCAATACCTAATTATAAAGCAAACTACTGTTCTTTTTTCCGACGGGAACTAATGGTTTGAAACAATAGAACTGAAACGAACGTTGAAAATAAATTGCATCATTAATAAACCCCGGGACAGTTCTATTTGCTTAAAGCCTATTAAGGAATTGTAAAAATAGTTAAATAGTAATCATTTTTAGTTTATTGATCCTTATAATCCATTTTAATTACCATGAATTGTTTCAAAAGTGGAATAGCATGTTTTTTTTCCCACTTAAATCAGCTATTTGGTTAAATTTAACAAAAGATGTTGAGATGTCTCTTTTCTACTGGAGATGTATACAGTAAAGGTAACTAAAAAATAATTATTTAACTAATTTTTTGATACTTAACTACTTTCTACTATACAGTTATTGAAAGCATGTAACAGTTTTGTAGCAAAGAATAAATTGTTACATTAGTTAACTTCAATAAAATTTAATTCTTCTTTCTCATTTAAGATATATATGTGCAATAAAAATAAATAATTATAAACTTTTATATTTAGTTTTAGCGAATGTTACTTTCAATATAATGATTTAAATACGTAATGTTACATTATTGTCTAAAAAAATAAGTATATATATATATATATATAAATAGGGATAAATAACTAATTGCGTATCAATATTTTATTAAATTGGAAGTATACATAATTTTTTTTCATTTCCCAATAAACTAGAATTATTTAATTGTAGGATATGTTAATAATTTACAAACAGGACTCGGAAAAGTAAAGACCACAAAGCGTTAAAGAAAACATGTAGTGACCTATAAAATAATCTTGAGAATTGATAGGGGGGGGGGATGACCTAATATTTTTCAAAATAACCCAAATCCAGTACATGTAAACAATTTTTCGAATTCATTAGGTAATTTTCAATCCAGGAAGCAAACTTTTTAAGCATACATAAAAGATTTAAATATAATAAGCATTTTAAGATTTTGGAATTTTTTCTCCACATTTGCACACTATTTCCAGTTACACATTATTAATAAAATATTAAACAATTTCTCCATAACTAATTCCAATTTGAAAGCAATATTCAGCGAAATTCACCAGCTTGAGTTCTATAAATATCAACCAATCATATTAGAGAATTAACACACGAAACAATTAGAGCAGGGGTGGGCAGACTTTTTCAGGGTGCGGGCTACTTCTAATTTTTTCAAGGAGTCACGGTCCACCCAGTGTCAGTGGCGCACACAAGGGCGGGGGAGGGGTCCACGGGTCCGGACCCTTCTTCATAACTCTTCATGTTTTTCGGATTCATTATAGCCCCCATGCGATATTAGTAATTTTTTTTATTTATTAATGTTAATTATTTGTTTAGTAATTTATTTTTTGCTGGTTTTTGTTCCCGATAATCGACAAAATCAAAAAAATATGTTTGGCTGCTTATTGGTGTATGATACGAGAATGGTAGACCTTCAAGCCTCGACCCCCTTTCCCTTTACAAATTCTTGTGTACGCTACTGCCCAATGTCGTAGGTGTGGTGAGGTGAGGAAAAGGTTATTATTATAACTTAATAATAAAAGTACGGAATATATGTATATACTTATATACCTACAGAACTAAAATAAAAAACACTTTTAAAACCGCGTTTAAAGCAAAACGCAAGATACAAACTTAATAATAATAGCCCCAAATATAATTATATCAAATGATACATTTATTATGAAACAATTCAAAATATGTTTAAAAAATAAAACATTTTTATCTAAAGTTAGTTTTTGTTGTTATAGTCAGTAGAAAGCTCAGTCTGCGTACTGTCAGACAATTATGAATTGTCCGTATATAATTACTAACTGGTAAAATTTTTAGGCGGTCACCTCAAAATGTCTTGGCGGTCCACCGGTCGATCGAGATCGACGTAATGCCCACCCCGGAATTAGAGCATACTTATTGATGAAATATGAAGAAAAAAAAAAAAAAACACTCTCTCGTAGCAGGAAAGATATCCAATCCAAAAGGAAAAAAGTTTTTTTTTCTCGTTATTTGTTATTTTCTCTCGCCATTTTAGAAATAAAGTTTTGTACTATTTTATTCCAATGGATCCATTGCTTTAAAAAAGACCGTATTCGTTAGATAGATCATTAACAATTATTATTTACTAAATCGTTTTTATTTCTCAATTCAATACATTTTTTTACGTTCCGTTATTTTCAATTGCATTAAAAATGTTTCGGTATTTAATTTATTCATTTCAATATTTATTTATATGACTATGACCAAAGTGTTACTCTAAATTACAGCCTACTTATTTACAATCGTTGCCAATTAAATAATGCTAAAAAAACTTAATTTTTTTATACATGTCTGAAAAATTCTAAACTGTTTATAAAACATTTATCAAAAGGAAAACACAGTTTGTAGTTAAAAAAAATTATATGTATTATTTAAAGTAGTAAACTCGACTGGGTATTATTTCTTTAAAAGAAAAACTGTCTTTCCATTTGTAATTCATGGAACAAGTAATTAATTTTAGAATCTTTTCATTGAGTTCAATTGTACAAAATATATTGGATAACAATGCCATATTTGGTTAGTTTTCCGAATTGTGTATGTCTGGAAAACCTACATAAATGCCGAAGTAAAAAAGAAAACAAATAAAAAATAATAAGTAAATCTCTTATTCTCAACAAAGGATTCCATCATATATATTTTATTTCAAATGTTTTGTCAATATTGCGTTTTTGAAACCCTCTTTTTTATTGCAAGCAATTACGATAGTCAGTGAAAAAGGATTTAAAGTATAACAAGCACTGAAAAAAAAAGAAAGAAGGAAAGGTTTTCAAAAGTTTCTTAACTGGAACCTTAATACAGCTGGTATTGTTAAATTTATAATGATGGTCGGAAATTTTTTTTTTATCTATAAACGTTAACAAGCGGTGGTAGAAGGTATTTCCTCTAAAAGCAGATTATGAGTTAGGTATAAAAGGGATTCTCTCTCTCTCCTTTCTTCCAGATATAAATAACGCTGGAATTTGTTTCAATTTTTCAATAACTTTTTTTAGTTCCTTTTTGTTTGCTTGTACCGGGTTTCAATTTTGTAATTTTTAGAAGGACGAAAAGATTCAGTTCCTTTTTGTTGTTTATTGTTTAAAGAAGGAGTAAAATGGTTTATTTTATAAAATGCCGTCGTAATAAATGGAACGTTTCCCCCCCCCCTTTGGTTAACATCTGCCCTTGTTCGCGCAGACGATTGTGATGCTAATAAGGTTCTCAGCGGAAGTTTTGCAGTTAGTTAAAGTAAAAGTTATCTTGCAAGGAAAAAAAGTCAAGGGAATTTTAACAAGATATTATATTTATAGACTTTTAAATAAATTCGAATCGACTACGTGGTAAACATTTTTATTTTACACGTATTTTGTAAGCAGTGTTAAAAAAATAATGTTATCGTTTAGTTATTTTATCAAAGTTGAATAATAGCAAAAAGATGGATTATATTTAAATATTAGTATTGGCATTGACAAATAAAATTAAAGTTATCTATTTTGATTGAATATTAACCTATTCACTGTCAACTACGAGATATATATGTGTGTGCTGCAAGTTTAGATTAATTACAATTGGCTATTTGAGTTGAGAATTATTAGAAAGGATGAATGAAAAATTTATATTGTACAAAAAACATATTGACTATCAATTTTTCAATTTCTATATATATAAAAACTATTGGCTCACTCTCTCCGTATATATTTACTTATTTGTTTATAAATCTTCTTCAAATTTTCAATCGTTAATAAAATACTTTCTCTTTATCCAATCAAGTTAAAATAATTTTTTGAAGTGAAAACTTCTTTAGCGGCGTTGGGCACTTTTTGGTAGGGGAAAATCTTATGGGTTCGCGTCACCGACATGCTCCGACTGGCGCACGCGCAGTGTGCTGTTCACCTTAGACACTTTTGGATGGGTGAAATCTCGTGCATTCGCGTCACTGACATGCTTATAACAGTATATCTGGAACTATACAGCTGACGTATACTGCTGTGTATATCTTATAAGTGAAGTTGAATGGATTTAGTGAAAAGTTCAATGTGTATATACTGTGCATTGCTCGTTGCGATTCCGAGAATGGGCAATACATGTTTATGGTTGCCGTTTATATTTCGCCTGGAAATTCTATGAGACAGATACAACAATTTTTATTCAAAAATTGGATAATTTATACAAAAGAAGGTTCTGAAATACTCGAAAAAAGATTTGGCGAAAAATGTGATAATGTACCGATGATTTTAAGTGGAGACTTCAATGTTAACTTTGCAGATGATAAAAATCTACCACTAATTGAATTTCTAAATGAAACACTTCATTTAAATATGTCCAATGATCGAAAACTCAGTACTACAAAATACAAAATATGCGGTTTTTACGCGATATTTAGATAAATTTGAATCAAACATTTTCCTTTCTTACTTTAGTTACCATAAGACTATTGTATCTTTTTTAGAACAAAATGAAATAATTGAAAGTACAAAAAGTCTAAGTATTGTTGTGAAATTAATGATGACAATGATGCAAACAATTAAAAAAATGTTAAAAATCAAGTACATTGAAATTTAAGTAAATACAAATACTATCCATAAGTAATATGATTATATATTAATTGTTATTTCAATTGAATTGTATTTATATTTTGTCATGATCTTGTACAGCCCGTAATATATTTGAATAATAAAAAACCATATAAACATGCATTTAGTTGTTGCTCGGAGTGTCAATAGATGTGAAAATCAGATTGATGTTGATAATTTTAATTCAAACATTATAAAATTTCAAATTTTAATACTAAAGTTCTCACTTTTCACTTCTATCGGCAGTCTCTATAACTGCCAATTTTTCTAACTTGTAATGAATGACACTTGCTGTTAATACAGTTTTTTCAAATATTAATTCATTAATTAAATTAATTACCGGTTTTCGACTAACTTAGATTCGTCTCCATTATTGTAACAATGCAATTGTTTAAAAAATCGATAACAATGTAACTGTAAGAAGTTGGCATCGAAAATCGGTTTTTCAGCCAAACTAGCCAAACCGAGTGTGCATTGCTACAACAATGCAGACAAATCAGGATTTTTTTTCATTTCTTTACTATTAGTTCACTCTCTCCCTATATATATATATACACATCTTTTTCAAATTTTCAATCGTTAATAAAATCTTTCTATTCATCCATTCAAAGCAGGAATTGACTTAAAAAATTTTTTATATTGTTATTATTAAAATTGTAACTAGAGTTATAAAATGTTTTTATTGTTGTTGATGTGTATGGTGAGCTTTAAAGCAAGGTTCAGTGCAAAGGGGTGGATATTGGGGACACACTGGATAAAAATACCTAGTCTCTACATTTTTTTTTTCTTTGTAAACATTTGACATGGCATCCTTTTATTTCCCTGTGGGAAGATGTTCTAAGTAATGAAAATGAGTTGTATTTGTATCATAGTTGCTGCTTTCTCCTTCATTGCTGCCTTCGCCAAAAGTAAATGTATATTAACCGATTCCCTTAATTGAAACATCCTCTTCTTTTTATTCCCTCGAGATTTCTTCGGTTATAGAACATGTATTCGTTCAACCGGAATATTTCGAAGATGTCTAGTGCAACTTTCTTATACTAACAGATTGATTTTGCCTGCTAATTATTACTTGTCAGTCCCTTTTTATTACTTCAGAACTCTTTATAACTACCGTTGCCTTATAGGTTTTTTTCCACTGAAGATCATTACACATTGACTATCGCCAGAAGAAATTATGTGACGAGCTTGTAAAATAAAACAATCAGTATAAAATATTTTTTAAGTCAATTCCTACTTAGATCAACAAAAAAAAAAATATATTTTAGTTACTTTTTATTAAATAGTTACAATTAATATAAGTATGTGACAGTCACAACATTAAGGGGCAATTAATTTTTATTAATTATCATTACAGTATCTGGTTGCCACCTAAAACAATCGTGTATATAAAATTTCAGTTCAGCTGAATGCTGTGAAACGTGAGAAAAAAAATCGTTAAAATTTTGACCCAAGTCGCTAAAAATGAAGTTAACGTGGCTGCATCTGAAATTCTTAAATAATTATTGTCAATGAATTAATTTTAATTAAATTATCGCATTGTTACACAGAACAATAGTGTACAGAAAAATTCAGCTCAAATGAGTGCTTTAAAATGTGAGAAAAAAAACCTTTTCAAGTTTTGACACAAGTCGCCAAAAGGATCACTAAGTCGCCAAAAAGGATGCCAACGTGGCTGTATTTATTATTCTGAGTAATTTACATTGAGACATTTGTCATATCGCTTAATAAGCTTCAAAAAGCCCTCCAGGAAAAAATCAGGTTTTTGCATATGGAAGAAGCGTTGAACGGCTTGTTTCACTTCAGTATTGCTTCCAAAGCGCCTTCCCCAGGGATTTTTCTTCAAAGCCGGAAACAGATGGAAGTCGCTTGGTGCGAGATCAGGACTGTATGGCGGATGGTGTAGGCGCTCCCAACCAAGAGTTGCAATATGGTTTTGCGTTGCCGTCGCCGAATGTGGTCTGGCATTGTCATCCAACAGCAGAACGTCAGATGTGAGAAGGCCAGGCCGCTATTTCCGAATCGCCTCTTTCAATTTCGACAGGGTGTCACAGTAGCCCGTAGCATTGATGGTTTCAACCTCCAAAAAGTCCAGCAACAAAACTCCTTGGGCGTCCCAGAAAACTGTGAGGAGCACTTTACCTGCAGAGGCAGTTGTCTTGAACTTCTTTCGGACAGGTGATGACGGATGTTTCCACTCCATAGATGCGGCCTTCGATTCTGGCGTGAAATGGTGGACCCACGTTTCATCCCCTGTCACAATCCGAAACAGAAAGGCATTGCCATCTTCATGGTAACGCACGAGATGTTCCAGGCTGACCGCCATGCGTTGTTCCTGGTGTGTCGAGGTCAATTGTCGGGGCACCCATCGTGCTGACACTTTTCTGTATCGAAGAATGTCGTGGATGATGTTTTGAGCTCGCTCATGTGAGATTCCAAGTTCTTCCGCTACTTCATCGATGGTGATACGCCGGTTCGCTCTAATCATGTCATCCACCTTCCAGAAATTTGCATCTGTAGTGGCCGTGCGCGTCCGTCCAGCTCTCGGTATGTCCTCCACTTGCTGACGTCCATCACTGCATGTGCGACACCATCTCCGCACCATTTGCTTCGACATCACACCTGGCCCATAGACTTCCACGAGGCGGTTATGAATTTCTGTTCCTGATACTCCACGTGCCCATTCATAGCGGATAACCGCTCTCACTTCCTCCTTTGACCACGAATTCAAAACGCACCTTCTCTCCATACCTACCGGGGCTCAAATGTGAGGCTGATCTCCGCTTTGCGCAGGCACTGCAACGGCGCCATCTGCTTGATTTGCAGCGACCTCTACCCAATGGTGTATCGGTGACTTGGGCGTTTTCCTGCTGTGTCGCCTTTCGCCCATAGCCGTTCAACGCTTCTTCCATATCCAAAGCCCTGATTTTTTCTTGGAGGACTTTTTGAAGCTTATCAAGCGATATGACAAATGTCTCAACGTACTCGTACGAGAATAATAAAATAAAGGTATGTCATATCTTTAATGCCTCATTCTATTTTTTGACTTTCATACACAACTCTGACCACAGTCGACAGGGGAAACTTATTTTTCAACTTACCCTCGTATGTGTCAGTGCTTCTCAAACTTTCAGTATTTCCGTCCCAACATTCAATCACAATTTCCATCGCACCCCCCCCCCTCCTTACAATAATAATGTATTGAATTCAATAATACTATACTTAATGCTAAACTTAAGCAATACTACTTTAACCACATAAATACTACTGGCGTATATATAGACGTCTTTCTCAGTCAAAGCGTTAGTTTCCCTGGACGTAAAAATATGTTTTTCCAAAATACGATCTTTTCAGTGCAATGCTATCCATAAAATTATTCCGAAGGCTTTGAAATGTAATAAAAGGACCTTGACAGAGTTTGCGAAGGATTTATTTATTTCAGATGATTTGCTTATTTATTCCTTTTCTCCCCCCCCCCCCTCCACACGCACGCCTACGTTGGTGGCATTCGGAAATGAATCGCGTAACTTTTAATCAGCAGTGAAGGGATTAATTATAAACCTTACAAATTATTAAGATAATTGTTAATTTTTGTACATAAATTTTCATATGATAATCCCTGGTAAATATTAAACTTGTTCTTAACTTACTTAGTATTGAAAAATTTATTATAAAATACATAGTGCAGAGAGCACTGACATATTAAAAAAATGTATCATATCAAATAAATGCATTATATCAGTGTAAATGTGCATTTTATTATGTCAAAATGTATTTTGCTTACTTTCAGCAAATTAAAAAAAATGTATCATATCAAATAAATGCATTATATTAGTGTAAATGTGCATTTTATTATGTCAAAATGTATTTTGCTTACTTTCAGCAAATTAAAAAAAATGTATCATATCAAATAAATGCATTATATTAGTGTAAATGTGCATTTTATTATGTCAAAATGTATTTTGCTTACTTTCAGCAAATTAAAAAAAAATTTTAAATAATCTTTTGTTTCCGATTTTTCAATATGCTCGCGTCCCCCTCGTAGAATAATCACGCCCACCAAGGAGGAGGCGCACCCCACAGTTTAGGCGCTGATGTTTGTATATAGTTTAAATCCGTGCAATATGTACAGTTTTGTATCGAAACTGGGTTGTATGAAACTCTGAAATAATATAAATCAAGACAATATGTACCGTGTTATATGGAAATCAAGTCTCAAGGTGTAAAATTGTATGATAGCTGAAATTTTGTTCCAAAAAATACGTACAAATGAAAAAAGTCAGTTAATTTCAAGTTTTTAATCAAATACAAAAATCAAAATTTGAACAAAGGATATGTTTAAAAAATAGTTATTATTATAGTAGAATCACAAATTTAATCTTTGTCATCACTCTCATCAGGAAATACATTCGATATAGTGGTTAGTGACGCTGACAGCGGTGCCGTAGGGTCTAGGTTCGAATACCAGAGAAGACATGGATGTTTGTAAATATATATAGTGCCTTATTTTTTCGCGACAGATAGGTACTCTAAATAGACGTCGAGCCGCAAGTCCTCTCGTGAGGTTGATGAAAGGGGAAGAAAGGTGGGAGACCCCTGACCACCCCCAGGGAGTTCTCCCTCAAAATTGGAGTGGAATGAAGCATAATCTTACTGCCACCTGCATGGTGATTAAAGGTGAGGCTAAAGACTGGCTTAAAAATCTAGGCCTTAGCCGCGATGAATTTCGTGGACCTTGATCTGATGTTACTGTCGATCAGGTGGCATAAATAACAACAACAAGAAGAATTATAGCTAATGTATTTTTCTCAAAATTAATTGAAACTCCTCTTCACTTGTTATTTTTACATCATATTACTGAAGAATCTATTACAACAAGCTAAAGCAATTTTAGCTAAAGCAATTCTTTCTTGCAAATTATCTTGATTTTTATAAATAGTGTTTCCGTAAAATCCGGCGTATGACGCGCACTTTTAACACAAAAAATAGTGTCGAAAATTTAAGGGTCGCCGGGTATAATAAGGATAGCTGTAAAAATTATTTTAAAAAAAAGAGAGATGTGAGAAAAACTTAACTTTCACATAAATCGAAATACTGTTTATTTAAAAGAAATGACACATTCCTTATTAGCTTAGAAGGTTGTTATTCTAGAAGTATTCTATTTTTTTTTTCTTCTAGAACTTGGAATAATAGCCCGAAAATGGCTTCAAAACATTAAAGCACTGCACATGAACATTTTGGGTTTCTTCGTAAAAAGTGGATGCGCGTTATACGGCGAATATATACCTAAAAACAAAAAAATGCAGCTTCAAAGTATAGGGGCGCGTTATACACCGGATTTTACGGTACATCAAAACTATGTAGTATTAAATTCAAGTCTTACGCCGTGTAATATCGAATCCATTTTGCAATAAACGCAAATTTTGTACCATGTAATTTTGAAACCGTGTTTTACAAGTACTGTTTTGTACGAAGTATATGCTTGTGTGTATATAAGCTGTATGTGTTTTCTTACATATTCCTTGCGTAAAAGTAATTCAATGCTCTTCAAGGCGTTTATGGGAGTTCAGAAAAATATTTTATACGATAAGTGTACTTTTAAGCTTTTGAGATAAATAATTTTAAAACTAATTGGTTATCAGATCATATCTTTTTAGAATCAAGTTCAACTGTATGCACCAGCGAAAAATGTTAAAAAAAAGTGTCATTTTTAAAGAACTGTGTAAAGTACTTCAAATTATTTATTCTGAATTTTTTTTCATGCAAAAATTTAAGATTTTTCGCATTCCGACGCAATGTGTTCTTTTAAAATGAAAGAATCTAAAATACTTCACAATACAGTCACTATTATATAGATCATCATGAAAACTTCTGGCACGAAACGGTAGAGAACTTCCTCAAAAAAATCTTACCATTCTCTCAATACATAACGTTTTGTTGACATATCTCGCTGGCCTTTAAAATTTCTAGGAAGTTAACTTCCGATAATGCATGACCCAAACCTGCTGAAGTTCACGTTCGCACAAGAGGCGATAAACCTTTAGAATAATCATCATAAATCCGAGGTTTTACTGCAATAAATAAATAAAATAAAAACAACATCTTTAGATTTCATTTCGCTTTAACCGTGACCTTCTGCAACGGTCGATGACATTTGGAGAGTGATGGTTGAAAAATTTCGGCTTTCGGCACGGTACACCGAAAGGCAGAAACAGGCTACTTGGGGCAGGCCAAAAAAAAAAAAGTTCAGATATTTGTCTTCTTTTTTGTTTTGTTTTATAAAATCTTCCTAATGAATATAAAAATTTCTCAATGTTTATTATTTTTGTAAGTTAAGTGAAATATATAGCTTCTTTATATTTCAAAAATTTGTTTTTTTGTTCGAAACTTACTCGTTACAAAAAAGAAAACAAATATTTTGCAATGTTACTCAAAATAATATTACTATCAAATTCATGTACACGGTGTTCATTATTTCCAAAATCGGTTAAACTTTTTTTTTCTGGATACTTTTTGCCGACAAATATAATCCCTCTTTGTGATTCCTGTTTTTAATTTTCTGGGTGTTTTTTTATCATTTTTTCAGTTTAAAAATCAGTTACGGAAACTGTTAACAGAAAAACACTAATATAAAACGATAAATTTAAACGAATGCATTTTTTATAAACTAGCCCTTACCCGCTCGCTTCGCTGGGTTTTTCATAATATTGTACGGTTATTTATATACAGTTTAAGTTTTGTTTTATCTAAGAACTATTATTAACCTTTTAATGTGCTAAAAAAACTTCCGTATAGATTTCGCTCCTTGGTTTAAGGACAAGAAAAAAAACCATATTTATTCAATTTTAAGTCTGTAGATCTAGTTGCTGATACGAAGGATTTTTTTTTATAACGGGTAACTCCCTTGTGGGTTGATTTTTGAAAACACCTTCCTAAACTGATCTCTGCTCAACAAAAGTAACACATTGTTACAAGTTTTATGTAATGAACTCTTAAAATAGTGTAAATAATTTATATCTGGATGTATTATACGTTAATATTAATTTCTGTTGTATTTATTTTATGTTAAAATTATAATATTCGCAAGCAACGCCGTTGATTACATTATAATGGCAATTCAATGGAAGCATAGCGAAATTGTTGGTCATAGAGCTAAGTAGCATCATTTTTGGCGAAAACGTTGGCAACTTGGCGAGTTATTGAAGGGTTCAGAAAATTCTAAGTTGTAGCGCCACCTGGTGGGGAGCTGCAACAAAGAGGACAGCACAAAAACCTTCTCCACAAAAAATACATATACATGCCAATTATCATATTGATCAGTTGAACGGTGTTGGAGTGAAGCGAGGTCAGATATATACAAACATTCATTTATATACATATATATTGACTAGCTGACCCGGCCCGGCATTGCACGGGCTTTTACCGAGGGTATAACTTAATCCCCATGTTAATTTACTCCTTTCTTTCTGACGCCAGCACTTCTGTGTGGGTGTTACGCGTACGATGTGAGTGCATGGCCCGTGAGGGCGTGTCGAAGTTATTCAATGTTAAGTTAAAATTTTGAGTATTTTTTGAAAAATCTTTTTAAAAAAAAGTTTTGAGAATTTTATTTTTTAAATGACTGGATCTAAAAGAGAAAGGCTTGAAGTTTAGTGTAGAATATCGTTTTAATAACACGAAAAGAAATTCATACGCAACAATTTAGAAATAATTTGCATAAAAACGCATCAGTTTTACCCTTTTTTAAAAAATTCTTAAAAAACAGAAAATATCATTATTTTACAAAAACAATTATACCGTATTGTGGTGAAATAAATGATCTTTCCGATTCTGTAATTATTTTTTGTCTAATTTCAACAGTAAAAATTGGATGGCAATTTTAAGATGGTGGAAAACGTCGGATCACCGCTCGGCCGAAACGGAATGGAAGATCTGCCAAGTAAACAACCCGCAGGAGTAAAACAATTAGGCGTTTTAAGGTTTTTAATTAATATCTTTTTAACTAATTGCAATATCGGAATGAAAAATAGTTTACGTCCTATTCTCAGACCTACTGAATATACGCACAAAATTTCGTAAGATTTGGTCTAGTCGTTTCGGAGGAGTTTGGTTACAAACACTGTGACACGAGAATTTTATATATTAGATTTTCCAACTACCAAACGATACAAAACTACAATATAAAATTATTCAACCAAAAGATATTTTACCTACCACTTTCTTCGGAAAAATAGATGAGAAAAAGATTCGTAGAATACCAAAAATAGTTAACTTATAATTAATTTAATAGAAAGAGCGAGAAATATATAAATTGCTGATAAACTTGTTTAAGATCCTATAAAAACTCTTAAATCTAAATTAAACGTTTTCTTCGTTTAATCCTCGCAATCTACTACAGACGGAAGCTCTAGGTCTTAAGGCACAAAGTATCAAATTTATGTCTTAGCTCTAGAACTTCTAGACTTTGATTAGTCTTAAACGTCCACCGGAGTCATTTTGACAACACGATAAAAATATACAGAGGAAGTGTTTTAACTAAATAATTGTGCAGGACTACTGTTCAATTGGGTTTAGTTTTAAGACTTTTTAATATTATATTTCAAGTAATTATCATATATTATGCGAACTTTTATATCATAAAAAAACTGACGTTGACATTATGTTTCCAGAAGCTTGTTGGACCACTACTTTGTCGCAAAATCTGCCAGGAACATTATTTATAATGCGGTATCCAGTCTGTCCCATCACTAGCGACATATATATCAGGGTTTACTGGAGTACTATCAATTACATCTGCACTTTTTTAGATTCTTCGAAGTCACTTTTATTCAATTTTTTTGTCTTCATCGGAATCTAAATTAGAGCGAAATTCATTCTCAAAAGCTCTCTCAACAAATTAACGATATCATCAAGGGTTAGACCTTTTCTAAGAGCCATCGTTTCTTGGTGTCTGCTCTGCACTAAGTTCGAAAATCAAATGAGATTTTTTTTATGAGCAGAGAAAAGCAAATACTATGTAATGAAACACTTCAACTTAACAATTTTAGTATAATTGATTCATTTACACTGTGAACTCAATAACACTATATTCAAGGTCAAAAGAATGTGCGTTACAACTAAGGAGTTTGTTTTACTAATGGTATCTACTTAGTGAACTATCTTTGTCTGAACAACAGCTATTTATAATGATAAATTGTCTGGGTGTTTAAACGACACCAGCGGACGTTCTAGGTATATTTAGCTGTAAAATATCTCCTAATTAACCTAGAGCCACAAAACTTTTTCTGTTTAATCACCATAGACAATAAAAAGTCACGAAAAATTTTCAAATTCCCTGCAAAAATGCAGAAAAGAGAGCAAAGTAAACAAACTCCGATGTCAAATTGACACCGACTTACGTTCTAATGTTAAGGCATAAATCTGACACGTGTGTCTTCTCTTTCTTTACTTAAAAACAACATTATATATAAAACAGATGATGCAGTTCACTTCACTTTAAGAATATGTATATAATTAACATCGGAGAGGGAAAAGGAAGTTCATTGGGTGTAGTAGAATCAACGGAAAACAACAAAATCGTAATTAAACGTTGTAACAAAAATTAAAAGTAAACCCCGTCTATTAATGGACATTCCTGTTGTGACGGATCTATCAGTGTCCTTCGACTAATCCTCTTGGGAAATCTTTGGGTTATTACTCACAACCAACCCTTCTAGAAGAAGAAACCGTGATATGCAGATTAGGTCGGCTATACATAGTATAGGTTTTCTTGCTAATTAGTTGGACAGACAGAGTTTCATGGAGATTGAAATATAGAGAAGCTGACGACGAGGAAAGATAGCTACCGATTAGGTGTTAGTAAATTTGATAGCGTATTTCACGTATTAAATAGTTGAAGATATTTAAGTGACGATTGGTCACCATACCTAAATTGTAACTCAAATATTTAGAGTAGCAGATTGATCCCAAGCGGAGGATCAATACACAACAGAAGTCTTCTCAAAACTCGCGTCTCTCGGGATTTATTTCCCTATTGCTCTTATTAGGAACACCTCTTCCAGCTTGAATTTTAGAATTGTGTCTGTTGATAATTTGTGTGTTGAATAAATAATTGAAAGGTATTATGGTGAGTCATCCCACACATCTACGCAGTGCCGAGAGTAGATCACGCCCCTCATACTGTCTTTTGCTTTGGGATGCTTCTGTTAAAGACAGTTAACAGTTTTCGTTTGATATAAATAGTAGGTATTAGATAATTGATTTCACTTCATTGATTAGCCTTTAAGCGAGAATTTTATTTTAGCTAAAAATAATTAAAAAAATGGTAACTACTTCTCAGTTATTTTATGTTACAGTTCACGCTTGCCTGGTATAATTCGTATATTATACCAGTAAATATTTTATTCGATTAATGTATTTTTTTTATGAAAACACAGGATATGTTAGCGGCTTAAGGTATCCGATAACATTCGGAACCCTGATTTTGAAAAAGTGTATAAATGAATAATTATTATTATTTAGTGTCACCTGATTTAGAGTATACATATAAAACTGTTTTAAATAATTTTTATTGCAATATTTTTAAATGTAATTTTTTGGCAAAAAAATGCAGAAAAATTGACAGTTTCAAAACATTCTTCTTTTATGAAAAAAGCATCTTTAAGAGCCTGATGTAAGTTTTTTGAAGTAGATTTATTCATATTTTAACATATCAGATTAAAGAATTTTTTGTAAAAAAAACACCGGTTATTAATTTTATAAATAGTAACTGAAAATAAAGCGATTTTTTCAAAAATGTTTGTTCAGACTGTAAAGAGTTTTCAACTATATATTGGCAAAGTTTTTTTTAAAATTTTTATTTTTATTGTTTTTTATTATCATTATCACTATTATTATCATCATCATTATCAATATCATGATTACTATTATTACTATTATTATCATCATCATTATCAATATCATGATTACTATTATTATCATCATCATTATAATTATCATTATTACCATCATCATTAGTATTATCATTTTCATTATTATTCTTTATTATTGTTATAGAAGCATCTTTCATACAAAAGAAAATGTTTTAAACATGTTATTTTTCCTTTTTCTATCCCCATAATCGCATTAAAAATTTTTTTTTATAATATTATTCTTAAAACAGTTCTGTATTTATATTCTAATTCAAATAACACTAATTATTCGTATAAAAATAGCCATTTAAGCGCTTTTTTAAAATCACTGTACTGCGCGTAGTCAGCATCTTAAAATAATTAAATTCACTATTTTTTATCTAAAACATAAAAATCACTCCCTAAGCATTAACAATTTTCAATACAACTCCTTTAAAATTCTGTTCTTGGAAACTCAAGTTAATTACAGCCACCCGCTGGTCTGTTCTCAACGTTCTGAAAGGAATGCCACTTAAAAGTAAAGTAGCGAACCTTTATTGACAGCCTTTCCCTCTATTTATCAAAGAATCGTTGTTTTAAAAGTAGAATTGTTGTGCAAATAAATTTTCTAAAACCAGTTTTCTTTCGAATTATCCGGGTTTTTCGACCTTAGATTGCCAATTCCATGGTATTAGACAGTCAATAAGGTGCATTAAGCTCAAAGAGGCCATGAATCTTAGTTTCTGAATTTTAAGGATAAAAACTCAGAAGTAAAAACAGTGGAGGTCAAACAAATTACTAGAATTCTCTCTCCTTATTCCAAACCTTAAAAATACTTTTACAAAAATCTTAAGAAATATTTTGCTTGAAATTTCTTTGATATTTAAATCCGTATTTTCCTTCTAAATGCTCACGTTATAAATATTATAAAAGTATTATTTAAATTAATTTATTGTGTGCGCTGATGTTATATTAAAGATAAAAAAAAAATTGAAATGTGCTAGATTTATGTGACGTCACAGTCACGTGATAAAAATGTTTCTAGTCAATCAGTTCATGCACTACGCTGTTGCCAACTTTTGCTTTTCGCAGAAACTTCCGTTTAAAAAGTACATATTTGTTACCCATAATATAAAGCACTAAAGTATCCGCCTACTTGCGATAACTTTTTTTAAAAAAAAAATGGAGATATGGGGATTTTTTGTTGTTTTTAGATTTGTTCATTGCATTTCAAGAAAAATATGCTAAAAGTAAGAATAGAAAAGAAATTATTATTACTAAAATGGGAACAAATGGGTAAAAATTCACAAAAAATCTTGACATCTTGTACTTAGCCCATTGAAAAATCATAGCTGCTTTGCAATCCAGCAAATTCAGCTAGCAAAAATCGAAATTCGCATAATATTATTTTATGCTTTCGAAAATTCAAAACTAATTTCTTTTATTGTATTGATTGAGTTAAGTAATAAAACAAATTTAGAGTTCGTATTAAAGCATAATGGGAGTATTTAAAAAAGTACAAAATATGCATAAAAATAAATCGAGCTTAAAATCAAAAACATCTTTTAAAAAAATAATAAGCTTTTTGTTCTTCTTAAAAACCAAGCTTAAAAATAAAAAAATCTTTAAAAAAAACTGTTCTAAAAGAAACGGAATCGCTTGCAGTTATTAAAAAATTCTTTTTCCAGTAATTGCCGGGTTTCATAACTATTACTTTTTCTTGGAAATCTGCTTTGGAAATGTTACGTGTAAGATTAATGATCTAATTTTTTAAAAAAATTTAATTTTCTTAAAATAACGGACTAGAGAAATGGGTTTTTATTTAAAGAGGGAACAATAAGATATTTTCCCTCTTTTATATACAACATTCAGTGCGGAATCTGTATTTTCTCATGCAAGCTGAAAATTAATATTTACTTTTTTTTTCTTGGAATGTAATTATTTTTAACTTAATAATGAAAGTTTTTGTCGATAACTTTCCCCCTTTTGTTGGTTTTTTAAATATTTTTTTCTAAAAAAATAAATTTCTAAAACCGATATATCATTTAAATTTACAGTACAATAAGAGAATAGCCATTTTTTTCAAAGGACCAATGTTATTGAGTTTCTTAAAATAATATCAAAACGAATGAATTCAAACAGATTAAAGTTATTTTAGTATCAGTTACGTTTTAGTTTAATTTAGCATATTTAATGTAAAAATTAGGGATTTGTGAAATGCTTTTAGCTATTTAAATTCCCGTTACTTGTGTAAGAATAATCTGTTAAAGAAGTAATCAAAACAAAGTGGAATATTCTATAGTAATTACCCAATATTCTTCACAAATTATGTGTTTGCACTTAATTTAAATTTTACAACTCGGATATTAATATTTAACCCTTCATCGGGTACGGCTCTGAACGAAACGGAAGCAGGCGCACCTGGTCTGAGAGGCCACCGACCTCTTAATTTTAATTCAAAACACCAGCAGAGCTGCCATGAGTGAGGTTCAAGAAAAGCAAATTCACCAAATTGTACAATAAAGGACCAATTTAATGAATAAAATGAAGCTTATATTTAAACAACTAAAATTGCTAATTTGACATGAAATGCGTTTGCTGGCCTCTCAGGCCAGTTGCGCCCGACGGAGGGTTAATGCTGAAAACTGAATACTAAAAATTCTTTATTTACAGACTTAGTATATAAAATTTGATTCTTAGTATGATTATTATACACTACAACGTCGTTTATCCGAACGTTTATTATCCGGAGCGTCAATTATCCGGACCAGTTTTTTTGTCAACTATATGTACTGTATATGAATTCGCAATGCTCAACAGTTGTTTCACGTGAGGCCAAAAGGGACGGGAAAACTCAAGGCGAGGAAAATTTGGGGAAATTCAGTTGTGTGGTTTGGTAAACATTTGCGCGGAATATTAGGTCAGTTCGTTTCCAAATGAGGGGTGTATACATGATCTTTTGTTGAGTTGTGAAATGCTGCGGACTTTGTCCAATCAATCTAAGGATTTCAAGAATGGGATGAAGATGTAGAAACCTGGATGGCATGTGATGCAAAAGACCGTGGATTTCAAATGTTAAATGAGATTGTGACTTCCGTGCAAGAAGAATCCGATCCATTCAACGACGAAACGGATGTAGACGAGGACAACAACATCAAAAACGAAAGCAACAAAGGTCCATCAAATGCTGGCGCGTTTACTGCGTTAGAGACAGCTATGGAGTGGTGCGTACAACAATTAGAGAGTGCTGTCCTACTCAATTACCGCTGCTCAAGAGAATCAGAGACCTTGCAGCGAAAAAAACGAAGGTATACAATGGTACAGCGAAAAATAAGTGATTATTTTACGCAATCAAGGTAAAATTGCGACATTTTGCACCTATTTTTCTTTTTCTTGAAGCACGTTTCCCGCATGGGATGATTTTCAATATTCCTATAGTGTCCTGTTTCATATACTGCATGGATCGCACTCTGTTTTCGTTTATCCGAACGGTGTCCGGTCCCAATTAATTTGGATAAACGACGTACTATTGTAATTTATATTTTATCCGTTCGATATAATTATTATAGGCAAAACCATTGTAAATAAAGGTTCTGTTTATAAAAAATATGATATGCGACATTTTATAGGAAGATCTGTTAAAATGAAATTAATGTAAGGCAATTATTGATCTCTCTGTATACAAAATGTTTTTCTGGATGATGTAATAAATTTATTTATACATAAGGTATAGTTTGTAAAAATGTGTCGTAGAAAGTGAAATTTAACTGAAGAGGACCACCTAGAATATTTTGCCTAGATTTCCCCAACCCCCATTCGATTCCCCCAAACTTCCAGCGCTTTTCTGAAGAATCTGCTTACGTCATCGATAGGAATGGAAGATATTTTTCAAGTAGCATCCCTACAGCCACCAAAAATAGTCAACAAATGTGGTCGCCAAAAATTACGCCCACTTGGCTGTATCACCAATATTTCGCCAAGTATCCATTCAGTCGCCATTTTAAGGTAAGGGACGGATTAAATACGAAAATAAAAACTCGAAATTTATTTTTTTCCTGCTAAAGAATATTTTGAAATTGAAAACAGAACTACACAATACACATGCAACATACAGCTTTACAGTTTGAGCAATTTGCGTGTGAACAGTTGTGTAATTTGTACAATGGGGATGGTCCGCCGTTAGTCAGACAGTAGGGCTTCCCTACCCTTAGTGACTAGAAAAAAATATCCGACAAAAAAAATTTCAAGTAAAAAGTAATAAATCTAATTCAAAATTTATTTTTTTGAAATTGAAAAGGATTGAGCTTAATTCCACTGATGTCATAGTCACGTGTGATAGCTGCTCTCTCTTTTAAAAAGCACATATTTTTTCAACAATAATGATCATTCTAATTGGCATTCCAAACTCCCAGTCATTCGTTTTGCAATGAATACAACTATCTGTAACACTACAGGTCACACTCTTGCTTATCTACTATTCGGAAGAGAGCTACGAACGGTGATGGTGATGGTAGACGATGTGGTGCAAGATTTCAAAAGCGTCGTTCACAATGACAACTTCGTTGCCGAAATAACACCTTATTTAAAACGATTTGCATCTATTACCGAAGACATACGAGAAGGAATGGAAACAAAAGAAGATCAACAAAAAAGGCAATATGACAAAAATCGTCATCCAGCTATTATTCTCCTGGAGATAAAGTTTGAGTAACTTTGCATCCCATCAGTAATGCAAAGAACAAGAAAACTTCCAAGTTCATGCCAAAGCGTGGCGGTCCATATTTAATTCTCACCCAAAAGCCATCCACTTCTTATATTATCGCAAGTCTTGCCGTGCCATTTGAACCGATAGCTACTTACCATGTTTCTGCATTAACACCTTTTAAAGAGATGAACACTTCTCCTGTAGCCCCACTTCGAAAAAGAGGCCGACCACAAAAAGTTGCGTTCACATCAACACAAAATAAACATGTTCCAAGCCCGTCAACTGCTTCAACAGCCATTTCCAACAGAACCATCCACCCCTCAACAAGAGCTATTACTACAAGAGTTAATTTTTCTGATTCTGTCTCCTCGTCGGGACATCGTCGGATCCATAGGAGGAGATTGTACCCCCCCCCCCAACGTTCTTAGACTCTTCTCTAATTAACAGTAGAAAGACTTTACGCCCTCTAGTGGGTAGAACAATCTTCAGTGATGGTCAAGCTTCGGAACTGTAAGGACGTACGAGCATGTGCTCCGATCCCTTTAAATTCTATCCTAAATGTTAGTTCCCTAGTTACGTAAGCAAATGTTCGTTTTGTCTATATATATATATATATATATATATATATATATATATATATATATAATAAACGTGTTTTAATTAACTAGTGGACTTAGTTAAGAACCCATTCCCCGCGTGTTCTTTTGTTACATTAGATCACATCCCTTATAATTTGGCACCCAACGTTTTAAAATGTAATTGATTTAATAGTACTCGTAATAATATAAGCAATTTTTTTTTTAAATTTTGAGAAACTTTTTGGAAAATAATAGAACACAGAATCCCCCTTAAGACAAATGTTTTCTGTGCAGTGTACAGAAAGAAAGTGTCGGGCCCTTCTTTTTTGTCCAGCAAACCCGTCACAGGAGCCACTTTTTTGGATATGTTAACTCTTTGATTCCGATGCCACAATTACAGGACGACATTGACAACTTCATTCGATGGTGCACTGCTCCACTAGTTGGCCTACGTGTGAGATTACATCGATAAACATCTCCTTCACCAATGGATTGAATGAGCCGCTGACTACAACATACCACTCCCCCCAATAGGCGTTCATAAAACTGACTTGACTTGTGATTTCTTCCCGTTGGGATACGTAAGAGACAAGGGATTCGTCCCTACCTTTTCATTTGATTTAGTGGAGGTAAAACAAGCTACCAAGCCACTATCCAGGGCCGATTTGAGCTTATTGCGGGCCCTGGGCGCAGAAGATCTACAGGCTCCCTTGGTTCTGGCGGATCGAAATTTATAATCAGACTAGCTGGTATACGAGTTGAATTCAAAAATTAAACACTACAGATTGAAGGATAAAAAAGTTTTTAATGAGTTCATTTTACGTGATTTGCAAATTAAACAAAGAAAAAGATTTTGCATATCTCAGCTGATTTTAAGTCTGAAGGTCTAATACCTGATAAAAAAAATTTTTTTATTTTATTTATGACGCTGCGTAACTCTCTCGTGGGTCGATTTTTGAGAACACCTACTTAAACTAATCTCTACTCAGCAAAAGTAACACATTATTACAAATTTTGTGTAATGAACGCTTAAAATAGAGTAAATGATTTATATCTGGATGTGTAATACGTTAATATTACTTTCTGTCGTATTTGTTTTATGTTAAAATCATAATATTCGCAAGCATCGCCGTTCTTTATATTATAATGGCGATTGAATTGAAACATAGCGAAATGTGGGTGAAAGAGCCAAGTCGGCATCATTTTTGGCGACCACGTTGTCAACGTGTCGAGTGATTAAACGGTGCAGAAGTTGCTTTGCTGTAGCGCCACCTGGTGGGGGATGCAACAAAGAGGATAGCACTAAACCCTTCCCCACAAAAAAATTGATATTCATGCCAATTTTCATAGTGATCGGTTGAACGGTGTTGGAGTGAAGCGATTTTATATATATAAACATCCATTTTTATATATACAGATAATCTGGTTTAGTCCAGCTTATCCAGGCCACTGGGTACCCGTTCCAAGCGCCCAGTGGATAAACAGGCACTGCCACTATCGATGGACTTGATTTAGATATTTTAACACGCGTTTAGGACAAAATATACTACTGGTTTGATGTGAACATCTATGTAGAACATCTATCTCACTCTGTCTCTAACAAAACTTAAAATAATCCCTTACAATACTGGTACATGCAAGATATAATATCTTGCATTGTTCTGATTAATAGTGCATTTAAACTGTATACTTCTTTATTAATTACCTTGTACGATACGAGCTCGAGTTTTAATGTTTTCATATCCCTAATTTTCAAAAAATAATCGCAAATGGAGAGATCTCAGAACTTATTTCATTTTTGCTTTTCTTTCTTTTTTTTTCTGATACTATTTCCATAGAAATAAAAAATGAATACTGAATTTCTCTTAGTAAAAACATTTTTAACTAAACCTTAGAAAAGCTTTGAAATCCTTTGGAACAATAAGTTTTTGAATAAGCACCAAAACACAGATACGTTGCCACATCTACTTAGTAATATCACTTTTTTAGCGGAGACAACTTCACAGGACCACTTATCATTTAACAAATCCTCTTATTGCAAAAGGATCCTTATCAATAATTACGAAATTCCTTACGAAAACTGCTTAATTTAAATATAAATCTGATGTGCATGTCGCCACTTTGAATTTCCATATTAAGTTCTATTAAAAATACTCTCATATTATGAGTTTCTCCTCTAATTAGCACCTTCGGCAATTTCGATATAATTCATTGTTAAGATAATATCGAACATTTTTTTTTCAATCCATTGTAATCTCTTGATTATTTATTAATTATCGAATAGCAGGAAGAAAAACATCGACTCAAGAAAATTTTAAAAAATAAAACTTTCTATTATTATCTAGAATATTAATTGGATCTTGCTTCACAACATTAAAAGGAAATGATATGCCTTTGTGCGGACAAACAAAAAAAAAGGATCAAAGTATTGTTTGAGATTATTTTGGGGGATATTTATTCCACTCATTGAATTCTTTTTTTATCTTACAAATTGAAAGAGATTTTGTCGATCGATATATCTATTTTTAGTAATTATACTCTGATTTTGCCTGGTATTATGATTAAATAGCATAATCATGTAATCTTATTGATTTTAAGGGGAGAAGTCTGTTTAAGTTCTGTTATTAATACGGCATGTGCTGATAGCTCGTATTTTAATTGGCTGATTACTTAAAGGCATGGTTTTGTTTACTGGATATGCGAGTGTTCATTAACGTCAAAATATAAAGAAACGCGATGGTTATTGGCGACGGGCCTCGTAATTTTGAACCAAGATCAATTGGGGATGACACGTGAGTTGTCAACTCCCATTCCAAACTACCCACTCGGTCTCCAAATAATCATTCAAAATTTATTCAAATGAAACAGATTAGTGTCTAAAAAATGTACAGATTTTTGATTACGAATTTAACATTGCAGCAATCGTTAAGCAAAGAAAAATCGTTAAGTGGATCTTCGACATAACCTACGCATAGTTCTCTCATTGTTTAAGCCATTGTGTGCTTAATTGATACAAATTTTTCTTTGCAAGTACTTTTCGTGAAGAACAGTGCCTGATGACGCAACCACACTTCCGTAGCATATCACACAGAATGATATAGCGATAATCTTTTTGTGTCTTCTTTAAGGAAGAAAATACGGGATAATCGTTGGGTGATAGACCTGGACTGTACGGTGAGTGATCCAACATTCCCAGCTGAAATAACGGGGAGTATTCGAGTTGTATTATCAGGGAGTGGTTATGCTCTATCATTTCGCAAAATCATCAACACTTGCTTTTAACGGCATTTAATAGGTTAGGTTTTCACTATGTCCCTTCAAGCATGCCTTCAGTCTTTTTTTATTGGTCTCAAGGGTTTTATCTCGAGAGCTGAAAATAAAAACAATTTTCAAATAGATATAATTCTTTAAAGTTAAAATGAAATAATCCAATTTTTTACACATTATTTATGAAGGAATGAAGTTTCAAAAAAGTGTAAAATGTTTAAAATATAGTTATAATTTTAAAAATTATACGCATAGGCAAATAAACATCTGTGTAATAAATATTAACTAAATAAATAATTAATTTTACTTGCGCATGATATTTTCTAAAATAGTAGCTTTTGATGCATAAAACTTTATACAATTATAAAATGTATCATACTTTTAAACTCTGCCTATTTTTAGTATTTATTTCTTTTTTATTTCAAATTTTTTTAAGTATTCTAATTTTATAAGAAAATTTTATTTATATTATTTTATTAAAATCAAAATGCTACAGTGTAATAAGGATCTTTTTATTTAAGTTTACTAATCAACTTATTGCTAGTAATTAGAGCTAAAATTTTTGAAACTATCATGTGCAACGTAAAAATTAACATTTCTTGCAGAAACATTTGTTATTTTCATATGCTTATAATTTTTAAAATTATGATTATATTTTAAACAGTTTATACACTTATTGAAACCTCATTCCTTTATAAACAACGAGTAAAAAAACGAAGCACTTACTTTTAACATCAAAGAATTGTATCTCTACAGCGAGCTCTTTGAAGTTAGAGAAGTCCTCAACATATACACGTCTGACTCGCAAGCTGTAGATACTACAAAAAGAATGATAATCCTTTCAGATTATAAATCTGCCTTAAAGGCCAATATAAATGGAGAAACTAATATCACTTCCTCCACCTCCAAAAAATTTTCTACTCGAGAAGATGCATTACAACAGCAAATCCTGTGTCCTGCAATGGATTCCTACACATGTAACACACAAACTTGCACAATGTGCTGTTTCTTTGGCCAAAGAAGCCATAGACGATGGCCAACCTTGTATCGTCATTGTGCAAACGCTGTGGACAGATCTAGACTTTTACTCCATTCCTTTATGAAACCACTCCATAACAGACTTCGTCTCCCCAAGAATCCTAACATACACAATCACAAGACTAAGAACTCATCACTACAAGAGCAAGATAATCCATTTTGAGGAAACAAGACTTACAAAACAGTGTAAAAAAATGCCCGAAAATTCTACCGCTCACACCAAAACATATCTTCGAGTGTCCAGCTTCCACCCCCCACAACAGGGCCTATTTAAGCTAATTTCGGGCCTTAGGTGCAGAAGATCTAAAGGCCCTCTTGGCGCTGGAGGATCGAAATTTAGTCCAACTTATCCGGGTCCAGATCGAAGTCCAGCTTATCCGGGACCCCTGGGCGCCCACCCCAAGCGTCCAGTGGATAAACCGGGACTTCCCCAAGAGCACTAAAGCTTGGTGTAACTCCACTTACAAACCCACTATAGGAGATCCTCTACAGCCAGGACACTCCGGAGTTGGCAGCCGCAGTTGTTGCCACCTTTGGTGGAATCTAGAGGATGTTTTTTTTTTCTTTGCCAAATCCATGGGCATGGTGCACTTAGCGGGAATATGAAAAAAATACCTTGCATCTTAGCGTGGCTATTGGAATTAAGTGTTGTAAATTAAATGTTAAATGAATAGATGGCGCTGCAAGTCATCCGAGAGATATACGTTGCTCAGCTTGTAGAGTCAGAGTTATGTAATGTTCTTTGTGCTGTTTGCACGTCTTCTGTGTGTGTCGTCCAATGAACCAAAATGTCTAAACAAAAGGACTGGATCATTGGATTAATAAAAAAATATAATGAATATAATCGTCTAAATGAGAAATGAAATCAAAGAATTTAGGAAATATAATATGTATTGTGACCCAATGACTCCTACAAAAAGTAGTGGTACTCCTTAGGATAAAATCGAAGTGAAAGAAAATTATTATCAACACAGTAAAGATGACAAGTTGGAAGTATTAATTTCTATTCCAAATTCACATTCAGAAACGCATAAAATGTAGAATATCATACCTAAAATAAACCGTCTACCCTTTCCCTTATATCCCCAGTATATTATACATCTACCTTAATATTTGATCCATATATCCATCCCTTATTATAATTCCTAAACCCTGCTACCACGAGTATAGTCCTTACTAATTAATATACACAGCATCCTTCTATACCTCTCAAAATCTTTATTATAATGCATATAATATAGATCTAATTCCTTAATAAAGGCTTCTCTTTGATACATTACCCACACAATGAATCTAAGACGACCCCCCTCAATTAATCATCTCGATCAAGGAAGTTGCTAAGACTTATTACGGCTGAATGCCTTAATTGAATTTCTCACGTAATCGCCCCTTTACGCCGGTTTGGCTTGCGTGTGAACAATGCAGTCATTATGGCAACACAGTTCGTCTCGTTGCCCGATTATATCGTGTATTATTACAGAAACCGTACACGGTTTATGATGAATATGCTGTTATGATTAAAGTCTACGGAAGATGATAGATATTTTGTATCGAGGGTTTGGTTGGGGGAAGGGTTAGTGAGGTGGTTGACTCGGATTGATGAATTAATCCCTTTCTTTGTGGTCCTTTTGTGATTTATCAAAGGGGATACTTGTACAATGTAAGGTTGGGATTAAATTTGTTCGAACTTTAAACTTTAATTTAATAAAAAAAGGATCTTGAAATTTATATCAAAAGAGATGTAATCCCTACATCTTCAACAGTTATACATGATTTCCTGTTAAAAAGATCGTCATGGCTAACAATTTGTTAGTCGGTATTTATACATATTTCAGCAATATATTTTATTTTAAAATAATGTTAAATTGGTACTTACGTTGTATACCGTCGACCCATTTTGGCAAATAAAAAAAAACGTCACCAAATACTGTTATCGTTTCCGCCATGCTTGAAAACACATTCCAACGCATACTTCTTCTGGATCAGCATGTCGGGAAAATAACCTGGAAAACATTAAGAAGATTAAGTTGAAGAATTAACGTATTTTAAAAATAAACTTTAAATAATCAACAGATATAATAGTTATATAATTCAAGTGGCCAAAACAGCGTAATTGCATCCAAAATCGTGGCAAATATATCTTTATCTAGACTACGCTTTAAAAGTTAGCATAAGAGTGAATCTAAGCGCCATCTCGAAAATCCGGGATGCTTCTGTTTTGTCATTTTGACAAACCAAATAGTTTTTTTGGTGCAAAGGTATTACACCTCATTTTCGGAAATACTCCACAGCGTTCTCTGCCCCCCCCCCTAGAAAATAACATAAATCCCAAATTTTAATCATTGTCCCAGCAAAATATGAAACAAATAAATACTATGTTTATCAGTGTTTAAAAGGGAAAAAAAGCAAAGTTTTTCAAAGTTGTTCACAAGTGGTTTTCCAGAACTTTGATAATAAAATTAACTGTATTGAAATTAGACAGAATCATACTTCATAAAAAAAGCACCCACAACTTAAAATTCGTACGGAATTGGAATAGTACATTCTAAGTTTTTTATTTTTATTTGTATACGATTATTGTATGTAATTGTACTAATAACTTTCATTAATTTGAAAATAGCATGTCATAAAATCATAAATATAATTTATACTTACAACACTAATTTATTTTTCTTTTTATTTTAAATTCCATTTTAATTCATAGAAAACACTTTTTACTTAAATCAAACATTTATTTTACACGAAATTCGAAAAAATTATTTTAATATAAATTAATAAATATACTTTTTAAAAAAAAATTATCTATTTTCTGTCTGCATTTTAATTTGATGTGTAAGAAAATGTAATTCAATTCCAATTTCCAAAATTCAGAGAATTCACAGTTTCAAAAGAATGCGAAATAAATAAAATAGACTTTGATAAATGAAATGTTTAATATTTAGTCACAACACATTCATGTTTCCAAAATGTTCACATATTATTCCTTGAAGAAGAAAGCAAAATGAAATAATGAAAGTTCTACATATATACCATTATCTGGATAAATATTTACACATTTTAGTTTTTACACGCAAACTTTTATAAAACAATGCAAAACAATTTCCAGTACGAAAAATAATTTTTTTAAACAGAAATCTCGTGTAATTATTTACTATATTTTACAGTTTACATGTTTTGTGAAATATGGAGCAACAAAGGCTATTTTTCCCTTGATTTGCTACGTTTATTTTCTGAATTATTGTTTTTTTTTAACTTTACATCAACTACAACATTACTACCCATTACTGCTATATTTGATGTCCAAAAGTTTTAAGTTGTTTTAATTTCGATATCGTTTGCTTTTTTATAATTTTCTAACAGTTACTTTTAAAATATTTTTATTTCGGAATCGTTTGGCTTTTAGCATTAATAGAACTATTTCTATATTTAAATATTAAACGAATTTCTTTTACTTTTTTGATTCATAATATTGATGTGTTTTTTGCAAAATAATATTTAATACTTAAAGAATATTCATAAATAAACTCAATCATTGCTTTGATTTTTGAAAAAAGTACAAACTGGTCACAATATTTCGTGAGTATTTTTATCTTTAAATATTAGTTATTTTTGGAATTTACTTTGAACTAATTATATCTATTTTTTTGAAATTATATCTGGAATATCAATAAAATTGATTATTAGTTTTTTTGTTTCCGTGGTTCCGTGTAAACAATACATTCACACTTTCAACTCATTTGTTCACATCATTAGTAATAATATAACTTGCAATGCAAGAGCGTGTATATAATCGAACAACGTTGATGAATTAGAATACGAGTTAGACGCATGGAACTGTTGTTTATTCTGAATGAATGCATTTATTAAGAAAAAAATGTCGATATTATATAATTTATTCACGCTATCATTGTATGATTTATTTTGGACTCATTTGTGCCAGAAGAATGTAATATTTGTAACGAAAATTTAAAACCATTCTCTTGTTTACTTAAATTTAAGAATAACCATTGCTTTGTAAAAATTGAAAAGAAATGAAAAGTAAATACACATAATTCATAATTGCAAAATTCAAATTCCAAATTTTTAACCTTTTATATTTTCAAACAACTGAGCACTTTATTGATTCTGAATCCCATCATAAATTTAGGCGACATATTTTTTTACAAGTTTAAAACAATTTGTTTAAATTTCTGTAAATATGTCCAATTGTGCTCTAAAATGTAAAGTATCTGGTGCAAGTAAACTTCTATAGCGTCTATGGCTAAATTAAATGGCATATGTGTGTGTGTATAATAGGTTCCTATAGAAAACTCTTCAAATTTTCGCAGTACTGCCAAGTTGGCAATATTTTGGCAATGGATAGCCGAATTTGGCGATATATCGCCAAATTAGCAATCATTTAGTGACAACGATAGGTGCTTATGTATTATACCGTCGACAAATTTTGTCAAATCAAAACACGTCGCCAAATGCTGCGATAAACAGCCGATAGTGGACAATATGGTTTTGGTATTTTTCGAACCAATAGCAAAAATATAGCATTCGGGGACGTCTTTGGAATTGGCGGTGTCTTTTTATTTGTCGAAATTGGTCGACAATATAATACGTTATCATCAAATAATGTACTCTCTGAAGACACTTTAAATTCAACCATGCAGTGTGAATGCTTTCAATGCAATAAAATAAAAATACGTACGTATTAGCGTCACCGCAGCCAAAATTGCGCCACAAGAATCGTTTTTATTTAAATGAATAAGTAAGAATCCTTGTTCTCTTGATATCAAGGGGCGATTAGCAAAGCACACATTTTGCTGCGGTGCTTTGGTGTTTTAAAATACCAAAATTATTTGATTCAAGAAATCCGAATGTAATTGAACTGAATGGAGTCTCAAGCATAATGCACTAAGAAATAAATAATTCCTTAAATAATTCAGAAACCTATATGGATAATGCGCAGTACAAATTAACGATTATATGAAAACTATCATGTTTAGCCTTAACCAAATATTCAGGATGGTCATACGATGAGTTCAACATCACTGCGAAATGGTGCAGATTTTCCTTAGGATGATACGTAAATTAATGTTTCTGTGTTAAAATATGAATTGAATATCACGCAAGTCATAACTACACATCTTTATTTTTTTTAAAAAAGAAGAATAAAATCATTACGAATCTGCCCAGTTCACATAGTTCTTCTAGAATTCAGATGATTCATAAGCCAAAAAAAGGAAAATATTTTATTTCGCATCATTTTCTGGTGTGTATTTTCCCATCGCTAACGGAGTAACCTGAAGTCATAATGAATGAAGTCCATGGACCTGATGGATATTTCGCCCCGAAACTCTTCATAGACGATGCATGACAAAAAGAGGAGATGAAATGCTTAGCTGTGGGAGATAAATTAATCTGGCCTTATACAAACAGCGACCTCTTCTATGGTTTATTATGGTTGTCGCATGCCATTCCTTTTGATGGAAAGAATTATCTGAAGGCAATGTGGTGATTTGTTGTTAGTGGGGTTTGGGTAGTAATGGTTAGATGGCATCATAAAAATGCGAAAGAATTCTTGGTAATTTTCCGTTTTGCCGGCTCAAATCTCGCCGATTTGGCGTTATTGGTGACAACACAATTTTACAAACAAAATAATAAATGTCAGTTCTCATTGGTTTTTCATTCATTTTTGGTGTGTTATGAAAAGGACGTTACTGATAAGAAAAAAACTACGGCGAAATAGAGAAGTACCGAATTCTCATTGTAATTCATTTGTTGGGGAAATGTGTATTTATTATATTATTTTTCTTTTTGAAAGAATGAATAACTTTTATACTCATTTTATAAATGATTGTAATTTTTAAGATTACTTTGATATTTTATAAATATATAGTGTGTTCGAACCATGTATAAGTCTCTAAATAGCCAATGGGTAGATTAAGCGCCAAAGGTGGCTATCTGTTGGCGAAGAAACTAACGAATATTGTTAGGAATCAGTTATTGACGAATTGTATTGCACGAAAGGCTGTGTGCAATATTGCCCCAGAAAAATATTGTAATTTAACATATTACTAACAGTGTGGTATACCCATTCATAACACGTGAGTGAGTGAATATTAACGTCCCACTGTTCAGCTATACGAGGGCTTTTGGGGACGGTCCGTGTAATTTTGAACCATGGTCAAGTGACGTGGACGATACCTAAGCTGGCACCCCCTCTCCTAACTACCACACCACACCAACGGGCGGACGTTTGAGCTCTCGACAGATTTTACGTTCATCGTTCCCCTACACGGCGGGTCTTCAGTGGTACTGGGTTCGAACTCATGATATGCTAGCCGCGACCCGATGCCTAGACCACTCGGCTACCGCGGCCACCATAACACAGGAGAGTTTAAAATATAAAAAAAAGAGACTTAAAGGATAAAAAAATAATTACAAACTTTTATATAATACTAGCTGGTACACCCGCTCTTCACATGGGTGAACAGAAAAATTATATAATACAGATTGAAGGATCAAGAAGCTTTTAATGAGTTAAATTTTAAGTCTGTAAATCTAATAGCTGATAAAAAGGGGTTTTTTTTATAACGCCCCGTAACTCTCTTGTGGGTGGGTGATCTTTGAAAACACCTTCTTAAGATAATCTCTGCTCAACAAAAGTAACACATTGTTACAAATTTTGTGTAATGAACGCTTAAAATAGAGTAAATAATTTATACCTGGATGTGTAATACGTTAATGTTTCTTTCTGTTGTATTTATTTTAGATTAAAATTATAATATTCGGCGGCAACGCCGTTCCTTACATTATAATGGCAATTCAATAAAAGCATAGAGTAATGTTGGTGATAGAGCCAAGTTGGCATCATTTTTAGCGACCACGTTGTCGACTTGGTGATTGATTAAACGGTGCAGAAGTTGCTTTGCTGTAGCGCCACCTGGTAGGGAGCTGAAAGAAAGAGGATAGCACAAAACCTTTCTCTACAAAAAATACATATACGTGCCAATTTTCATAGTGAACGGTTGAACGGTATTAGAATGAAGAGATTTCATATTTTCAAACATCCATTTATATATACAGGGTGTCCCAAAACGACCGCATAAACTCTGCACAGCTAGATTCCTCGTTGGGAGTACATAAAAACTGCCCCAAGAAGCTTTCCTGTAAGATCCATAGTTGACGAGAAAAATATGAAAAAAAAAGTATGACGTCACTTCCGGTGCAAGAAAAAACACTTTATTGGACATATCAACAACAGTATTTGCATATCTTTCCAGACGATAATGTTTAAAACGTTCGTCGCGCATGTCGCGTCATGCATGCGCGCGCCGTGGAATGACGTTAAGCCGCCGTTGAACTGGTATTTAAAAGGCTGCATCTTACAGCTACATGTAGTCTTCGTATGGTGACCATGTATTCCGTTCGTGACAACTTGCGACATGTACTTGTGACATGCCTTGTGACTACTGCGACATGCCATCTCAAGGAACTGGTGTATCGAGACGTAGTGGCAACACAAATGGACTTAGTTGCTAGTCTGTATGCTGCTTGTACTTCGGTGGATCCCACAATGTTGCGACGTGTGATGACAGCCATTCCACGGCGTGCTCAAGCCTGCTTCGACATGCACGGTGGACATTTTGAAGATCTGCCTTAGTGCATATACTGCTGTTGATATGTTCAATAAAGTGTTTTTACTTGCACCGGAGGTGACGCCATACTTTGTTCTTTGTATTTTTCTCGTAAACTATGAATCGTACAGGATGCTTTTTTTGGGCAGTTTTTATGTACTCCCAACGAGGAATTTAGCTGTGCAGAGTTTATATGCGGTCGTTTTGGGACACCCTGTATATATAGATTAACATTGAAGGAGAACCTATCTAAACCAAATTTCTTTGTGCTTGGCGACAATGTTGGCAACTTGGCGATTGATTGACCGTTGCAGAAGTTGATATTCTGTAGCGCCCCCTGGTGGGGAGCCGCAACAAAGAGGATAGCACAAAGACCTTCTGCACAAAAAAATACATATACATGCTAGTTTGCATAGTGATCGGTTGAACAGTGTTGGAGTGAAGCGATTTCTTATATACAAACATCCATTTATATATATATATATAGATTTTGAATTTTAAGAGAACGGCAAATTAAACTCCTAGAGAGAGAGTTATATTAACGTCAAGAAAAAAAAGAACATTTTATTTAAAATAAGAGGGGAAAGGATTTGGTTCCATGCATCATTAACATTTAAAAGATAGGCTATCATTTTTTTATTTGCTATTTCATCCTAAAGCAACACAATCGAACCCCGATTTAACGAATTTTTTTTTCTTTTCATAATTAAAATAAAGGCAAAAACCTCTATTTAACGAATAAAAAACCCTGAATTAAAGAATTATTTCAATAGTTGAAAAAAAATGTTTTTGTATTAGAAAAAATTCGATGTTCTTCCAAATTATATGTTTTTTATCTGCAATGGAAAATGGGTTTTTCTTGCAAATAACCAATTTCGAAGGGAAAACATGAAAACTATTATTAGACTTTAAAGGTGCTAGTGAGCTATGAGAGCAACCTATTATTTGTGTTTTGAATAGAACTGGACTTTCATATCTTATCCCACTCTACAACACAAGGGATTTCTTAAAATTTTAATGATAATGTTATATTTGATGAGGGACTGCATATCTGTGAAATTGAAGATCTGAAAATCGCTGATTTGTTGGAGCCAATCAATAGCGACTCTCACGCAGAAATTAACAAATAAACTGCTATCAAAACTTGCGTTTTCTAATAATTTACATTGTATGGATATTGTGAAAAAATACCTCATGCAGCAGGATGTAAATGATGCAGTATTTTAATCTCGGCATGAAGTCGAAAAGATTTTCAAACATCTAAGTCAGTATTTTAAAATTTCCAATTAACTAGAATGTAATAATTCACTAATATATTTTTACCTGTTGAATAAAAAACGTGTAGTTTCTAAGTATAAATATTTTCTGTGTAGTTGCTTATTGCAGAATTTCCAAAGGGTAAGTGCAAAAAATTTGTATTTTGCTTCGTTCCCGATATAACGAACAAAGCGTTCGGTCCCAAAGAATTCGTTAAATTGGGGGCCGACTGTAGTTTTTTTAGAGCAGGGGTGTCAAAGTCTAACTTGGGTAAAACAAACAAGGTTTAACTTTTGGTGGGACACAAAAATAATCAATATTAATAGAATTATAGGTTTATTCCGAATAATAATACATCATAAAAGCATATGTAAAAGAACAAGAAAAAATTAATGTTTACGTCCCGACACTTGAGATCTCTTCCCTGCTTTCCTATTTCTGGTGAACTTTGTTTTATTATATATTATTGTGTGCCGATATATTCACCGGGCCGCAAAAATGTTCGATGTGGGCCGCGAGTTTCACACCCCTACTGTACATCAAGATTGTCAAATTTAAAGAGTAACTTGGGCCAAACAAAGATTTAACTTTAGATGGGACGCAAAAAACCAATATTCATCGAAATGCAAGTTTATTTTGAATAATACATTATAATAAACATAAATAAAAGAGCAAGAAAAATTTAATCTTTACATCCTGATACTTGACATCTCTTCTCTGCTACTATCTTTCCAAATTCG
Source organism: Trichonephila clavata (assembly GCA_019973975.1). Lineage (NCBI taxonomy): Eukaryota > Metazoa > Arthropoda > Arachnida > Araneae > Nephilidae > Trichonephila > Trichonephila clavata. The sequence goes on from BMAO01020487.1 coordinate 48,627, forward strand.
GGATAAAATTTGATATTTTATTTTATATTATTGTGTGCTAATATATTGGTCGGGCCGCAAAATTATTCGTCGTGGGTCGCATGTGGCCCGAGGGCCGCGAGTTCGACACTCCTGCTTTAGAGGCAGGCTTGGCTCGAAAGTCAAGTAAAAAGGTTCTTTTTCTCTTTATACTGCTTTTTGAACACACATGATCTGTTGAAACTCATAATCGTCAATCACTTGACCCAACCAGGTTAGCGGCACGATATCTTGTTGACCGCGTGGGAAGGTTAAATATTCTCGTCAAAAAAGGCAAGGCTGCAGGAAGTCCTATCTTGGAGAGCAATTTCTTCTCAAAACTATCAGCCTCATAAAATTTTTTAAAGAAGGGAAGCTTTAAAAAAAACAAGGAAAAATCTCAAAATTATTTTCAGCAAAACTTTTAAATGTTAATAAAAGCAATTAACAGCTATGACATTTTTTATTATTCAGTTTTTTTTAAAAAAATTGTTTTCAAAACATTTGGTTATTGAGAAAATTGAATCGGGAAAAAAACCCGCTTCTAAGTTTTAAGAAATTGGGATTGATTCGTGACAGATTGACCACCTGACCGAAACATCTGCTCATACACCTCAGGGCCTAAGTTCACGGAAACTAAGTTGGGCATAGTAGGCCTTAGTGAACTCTCATGAACTGGCCAACCTCTCATGAACTGTTGTGCCACTGAGTTAAGTTATTAGAAGTATAAAAAAACATAATTTGAATATTTTTTTACTGCCACAATTAATGTATAAAAGCTTACAATAATTTTCAAATTGACATTTTTTCATAAATTTAACTTTGTTTTGGATATTATCTTATACATTCAAGTTGAATATACAAAAGGAAAATTGATTCCCCTTGTGCATGAATGTCACCCTCTGAAGTACCCAAAGGCTATTGGCAACAGATCGAGGGCTGTTGCTAACGGGAGTGTTCATCGACACCAAACTGTAAGGCGACACGAGATTTTTTAAAATCATGGTCATGTGATTAAGACACCTGAGCTAGCACTTTCTTTTTCAGACTTCCACACTACGCCTACGGAAGGACTTAAAGCCTCAACAGATTTAACGTGCTTCAGCCAATTTACACGTCGTGTCTTCAGAATCATTACGGGTCGAGCTCATGACCCTCCGACTACGAGTCCTTTGATTCCAAAGAGAAGAGTGTATTTCTAAGTTTTGTTATGCGTAGGCTTGTACGAGGGGGGATAAAAAGGGTTATAAGCCGCAGCATTTGTAAACTACATATTGTGGAGAAATTTTGTTTCCCAGAGTGGAACAAATGGCGCTGCTTGTCATACAGCTGGTTTGTGGGGAGGTAGTGAAAGTTCCCATACGGTTCAGGATGATTGAAATGGCAAGACTCTAAGGAAACTGGTCTCGTTTGGAAGTATGTGAGCCATGATTCGATTTTTATTGGCAAAGAATGTGTCCGCATCTGATATTCACAGTCAAATCGTGGAAGTTTATGAAGAAGCAATGAGCAGACAACATGTAGCGAAATGTTGTCATCTTTTTCAATCAGGCAGACAGGATATCGAAAACCGCAATAGGCAGGGAGCGGCCTGCCAAATTCTTCAATGACAGAAATCAACACGGCACGAATTGAAATGATTCAAAAGGATCAACCGGTAACTCTGAGTGAAATCTCGTCAGAGCTTGGATTGAGCTATCTATCTGTGCAGTATAGCATTTCTGATATGCTGCGATATTCCAAGACAGCGCTGTGAAAACATCCGCCGCGACCTGGCTCAATAAAGAGGGATCTGATCTCCACCAAGGCGGGTAAAACAAGTTGGTCCTGCGTTTTGATAAATGCCTAAATAGACTTGGTGATTACGTCGAAATGTGATAGGCACATATACCTCTTGATTTTCTTTTCTATTTTCTGTCTATAAATATAATAAATATTTTTTTATTTCACTTGTAACCTTTTATTTTTGGATCCACCTACGTACGTATAATGCCGGACAGTCCTGGTTTTTCTAGTTCTGTCCGGCATTGTAAATACTTAGTGGATTTCGAGAATTCCATAACTTTGCGTTTTTAAACATTCCTTTACGGCTGTGCATATTTAATAAAGCAGTTTCGAAAGGGGAAGCTCTAATTCTATCGCAGCAAACAGAAGCATTTCAGACATATTCTGAATTAACGTGCTAACTTCAGGAAAGAAAACTCCACAAATTCATACCACCTTCCGCCAAAGAATTGCAACGCATTTTAAAAGTACATAAGTATTCAAGAGTGAAAAAAATTCCCATACAACGTAAGCAATATCTATAATTCCACTATTCAATAAAAAAATGTGGGAACAAGTTTTGATGAAGTTGCAACTTTCAGTGTGTCACTTGTCTATTTGGATTCTTCTTACTAACGATCCTCTTGGGGGAAAATGGGTCGTTAAAATTTAGTTTATTGAAAGCCTTCCTTCGAAGAAGATGTGAGTATTTAAATTAAGACTTGTATATAAAGATTAAACTTTCGAGTTAAAGAGGGAGAGGTTAAAGACTGCTACGGCTAGTAGAGTGATTGATTAAACGTGAAGTGAGGCGTGGATACTTCGTAGCTGATTGTTGCAATATTAAAGTTGATGATTTGTCAATTAGGAATCAAATTAGATCAGATAGCTAAGAATTAGAAGGTATTGTCTAGACGTAAGTGATCTGCTTGTTTAAAGTCTTCTCGTATCTCGTCTGCCTCGCTATTGTTTTCCATATTTTGTATTTGGGTGCATCTCTTAACTTTGGTTAATAGAATTTGTCTTGTTTGTAAAGGAAAATAAACTGAAGTTATATTGACTATGGTTAATCTTCCTCCCCCCCCCCAGACACACTGACGGATGAGATAACCCATCCCTCTCAAGTGGATAAAATTACTAACTGAAATTCCTTGGTATAATTTAGAAGGGAATGAATGCACAAGTTGTTAACGGAATTATATAAAAGATTCCATAAATATTGATGACCTATTTGACAAACATACATTATTGAACAAAGCAGTTCAAAACCAATGATGGGTAAGTGCTACGGTTCAATTTCTGAAAAAAATTAAATACTACTCGAGAAATGCAGAAAGCAATTTTTAACGTGTTCAAAAGACTGATATTTCACATTGCAATACTTCTTGAATAGTGTGTTTGCGATGTCCCTGCCTGGACATATTCTCTAGTAGGTTTTCTTTTTCAATTATGGAGGATATCTGCAGAAAGAAGTTGACTTTAATATCTACTGATAAACATCTGTGTGTTAGATTTAAAATTCATTCAGAACTTTCTTGTCGTTAATTTCGTGAGGAAATTAAAGCAAAGCATTTATAAAAAGTCATGTCTAGTTAAATTATACTTGAGTATAAGTTTCACACAATAACTATTAAAACTTTTGAGTAATTTCAAAAATATGTCCTTGACAAGGGTGTAGCTACCGCTGTATCAGCAGTATCAATGATACGGGGTCCCATAAGCGTAAGGAAAAAATAAAATGTCAAGGGGCCCCCAAAAAGAGCCTCCAACAAATTTGATGCAGGGCCCGCTCAAGACTAGCTACGCCAGTGGTCTTGATGCAACTTTTTAATTCAATTTTTTTTTAATTCAAATATATTTTTGTTAATATATTATTTCTGATAAATTCAATATATATATTTCAAAATAGCATGTGACTAATATCGGTTAATCATTTATAACGAATAATCTTAATTATCTTTGCAATTTTCATTTCAGGATGCTGCTAGAGCTGTATTATCTCGCCTAGAAGCCATCGCTTTGACCCAACGCAGAAGATCACCTAGATCCCCTAGGTCTCCAGTACCACCCAGGTCCCCCAGATCACCAGTGCCACCTAGATCCCCTCGATTGAGCCCTGTCCACATCCCCTGTCACCGAATAACACCCTACAGGTGCCCCACACCAAAGTGCGGAGGCATAGGTCCCTTCCTGATCCCCACGCGATTCAAGCACGCAAAAAGCAGCAACAGTTGGAAAGATTGCAACAGCAAAGAAGCGCTTCAGTGAGATTACCGGTAAGTGTGAGTCGTGCTGCCATCTGTTGAAAGTATTATAAATTAAAATGCTTTTATAAATTTAAAAATGAGGAAACAGTGGATTATTAAATTTGTCATACTGTTTAATATGGTTAATTATTTTTTGTTGTATTTAGTTGATATAAATTCTAACGATTTCTAGTTATATATAACTAAAAACATATATAATTTATAAATTTCTTAAATTATATATATAATTGTAAAATACTCTAAAAAGGCTGGAAACGCATAGGATTGCTGTATTTTTTAAAAAGATATTTGATGAGATAACTAATGCTGCGAAAGTTTACTTTCAATTTGTATCATTAATGAGAAAAATGTTTGCTTATAATTAAATTAAAGAGTTGACGAATTGTTAATCAATAAATATAATTAATATTATTTCCAATATAGAGTTATTGTCCATACTAATAAGTTGAGTTAATGCATTGAATTTTCATACAAAATGTTCCTTTTTCTTTCTTTTCATAAAAAAATAACACAGTCAATGTACTTAGCTAATTAAATTATTTAAGTGTGAAATTTTCTATTTGTAAAATGCTCACATCTAAATAAACGAGGTTTTTTTAAAAAAAGAACAGGAAAAAAGATAATTGTTCACCTATAAGAACAAAGATTCCCTCTTCCCAGTTAATGCAGCTACGTTATCAACTATTCTTATATATATTACACTGTTGCCAATCTCTTTAAACTGATATATATTTATAAAATATTTCATTTCAAATTTTCAAGTGTCACAAAAGGGGTTTTTACAATGCTTTTTCCGCTCACCCATTTCTCAATAAAGTGAAGTCTATGACCTTTTTGGATAAACCAAAAATTGTTTCTATGTTTGTTTATAAATATTTACACCCAAAAACATTGTGTGGGCCATTGGTGATGGCCCTCAAAATTTCGAGCCTTGGTCAAATGAAGGGATGACACACTAGTTGGCCCCCACCTCTCCAACCTACCACGCTAACGTGATGACTTTAAGGCTCGACAAATTTGACGAGCATTAGCCCCTCTACATTTAGCAGCATTAGGACTCAAAACAACGATTCGATAAAAACAAGGCCGGATACGAATTCCCGGAACGAATGGACTATGCAAAAAACATTTTACATGCGAATATGTTTAAAAAACACCACACATATATGAAAGCAACACTATTAATGAAACAAGTGTAAAGGAGAAAAAATGCTTTCTTCAATGTGCAATGAACAAACTCTCAAAAATGCTCTGACGTAACTGTTTCATCTTTACTTTTCGGAGAAGGATTGCTTCGCTTAAAACTATTTTATATTTTGTCTTTTTTAATGGTCTTAGAAATTAACTCATACATTAATGCAAACCCTAGGCTCTTTTTTTTTCGGGGGGGGGGGTATATGATGAATCCAAACTATATACAGCTGAAGATTATTGCATTCGTCGTTACCATTCATAACTCTCGCTATCTTTCAGGTAGGATACGAGTCCCACCTCAGTAAAAGTTCTAGAACAGGGGTCGGCAACCTATGGCACGCTGGCATGCAGTACAATTCTCAGTGCAAGCTGCACTACACTATAAGTTTGTCAATTTTTGAGTGGATGGAAGTTGAGAAATTTGTAATGGAACTTTCTTGACAAACATCTTCAGAATGATGGACATTTATGGAATTACGAAAAAATTCTGAAAGATAACTCTGTAGATAAATTTACAGCTCTATTTTGGTAATTATTGAATGCCATTTCTGGAAATATTTAATTGTTTGAAGCATGTATTCTGCTTCCCGATTTTGGTTCTACATATCTACGTAAAAAAGTGTTCCTCATAAAAATATTTCGAGCTCGCAAAAAAAAAAAATTGTTTCTCAATTACATGCTCAGAATCGTGTCAAATTGAAAGTCACACATTATACCCCTGATTTTGTGAAAAATTTGAACGGTGTTAGCATGAAGTTCACATTCAAATTTTTATTTATCTTTTTCTTACTGTAATGAAAGGAAACACTTATATTTTATGTTTATTTCTTATTTTAATAAACATTTTTAAATATACAAAATGTTTATGTACAATGTACATAAATATATGTACAATTTTAATTTTTAAAAATTTTATTGAAGCAATAGTTGTATTTTATGCTGTTTATTTTTATTTTATTAAATATCTTTATATGTGATGCAAAATTAACACTTAATGCAACTGTAAATTTTTATTATTGACCTCTATTCTCTAACTCTGCGTGCATTACCGTGGGAATCGAATTGCTTAAAAAATTTCCCACTGTGTGGCACATTGAATCATATTGGTAGATTGGTTTGGTACGCCACAGCTAAAAGGTCGCCGACCCCTGTTCAAGAGCTTGGAATGAAAATGTCTTGGATCTCAATTTTCACGTCATTAAGATCAAAAATCAAGAGGATTTGTGATTTAATTCAGAGAGAGAATGCCGTTTTACACACGATGCTCTGCATATCACTGTTCCAGAGCATAAAACACACACCGCTTTGTCGCCTTTACTAATAATGCCATATTTCTAAATTCACCAAATTTGAAATTCTCGGTTACACTTACTACCTTGCAATTTATTTATTTATTTATTTTTTATTTTTTTGTTGTTGAACTAGCCATATTAAAGTTAAAAATCGTAAATATAACACAAATAAACTTTAAAATACAGTTGTGTCAACGAAATTGACTATGCTATGCGTAGACAAATTTTCCCACTTTAGCAACTGTGGTCCACTCCGTAACCAAGGCAAGACATTAACAAACGAGGGTGCTCACCGCCCCCCCCCCCGGGACCGATCACTCGTGTATGTTCGTAACACTTCATAGTGAACTTTGTTATTTTGAAATAAAATCAAATCATTTTGATCATTGGCGTGCCCAAAGTATTGCGTCGCGCGCCACTCCAACTTATGCGATTGAGATGTGCTTTTAGAATAATTAAAAAAATGCATCAGATTTTATGTTAAATTGTTTTTTATACCTTAACTAATAATCAATGAAAATCCAACTCTGATTTAACTAATCATTCATGAAATATGATTGATTAACTACTCTTATATTCTATAATTAGATTATTAAATAATTAATGACTGATTTTTTTTTATTTCTCAATTGCAATGTTTTCTTTGGCCGAAAAAATACGTATGTTCCCTTTTTATTGATGTTATTCTCAACTTTCTTTTCGAATAAACTATCATAACAACCCCTCTAAAAAAACACAGTTTTTTTTTTAATACTTGAAATTGAATTGAATAGAAAAGTTTTTTCACGCTAAACTCGAGTGAAAATAAATATTAAATAAAGAGACCAGATGTTTTCGTTTTTTTCCCCCGCAAGGAACGATGCCAAAAGGGACCGCCTGCAGCGATAACCAATAATTCTTGACGATATGTTTAGAAATTTATAGATATTTCATATTGTACTTAAGGAAAATCTGGGAAAAGTTTTATTTTGATAGAAAATAAATAAAGAAAAAACTTACAGGCTAGAATGAAGAACTTTTCAAAAGTTAGATGAAAACTCGAAGCAATTCAAAGGAAAAAATTGGCCTAAAAAGTATTATATTTTGAACGATTTCTCCTATGGTTTCTCACATGACAATGATTTCCAAATACTATGCACAAATACTTCGGTTATTGTGAAGTACATACTTGGCCCAATTTTATAAATGATAATTGAACTTATTTCCAATAGTCGAATAAGACATTATAGGAATCTATTCAGAATCAATGAGAGAATTGAACACATCCAAAAAGCTGATTGATCCGGTCTCTATCACTCCAAACTAAAAGTAAAGGTTCAGAACCGTTTGTCAGAGCCTATTGTCTATTCAAATGGCCTCAGACAAGGAGATGCACTAGTTTCCCTCTTTTTTCAATTCCTACTATTAGTTCGCTCTCTCCCTATATATCTTGTTCAATTTTCCAAACGTTAATAAAATACTTTCTATTCATCCATTCAAGTTCAAACTCATTTTTTTAAAACTTGTAGTGGATTACACTTGTTGTTAATACAATTTTTTCAAATATAAATTTATGAATTTATTAAAAAATGAATAAACAGTATCAAACAAATAATAGTCCAACAGCATATATAGGAACGAAAATCGTTCGTTGTGTCCCTACAGCGCAATGGAAAGCGCGTTGGACTTCTAATCCAAAGGTCGTGGGTTCGAATCCCCCCCTGGTTGGCCTAATTTCTGAGAATGTGATTTCTTTTCTACTGTACTATTTCATACGAATAATTAAATTTAATTTATGAATAAACAGTAACAAACAAAAAAAAATAGTCCAACATCATACATAGAAAAGAAAATGGAAAATTGCAAGGCAAATCGCTTTCTATTTTGTCACTTAATATTGTGATTCTGTCAGTGGCGCACACAAGGGAGGTGTCCTGGGGGTCCGGACAACCCCCAAAGCCATTGAGTTTTTTTCGATTGATAATAAGCCTATACATATATAACGTAAAATTTAATTAAATAATTGTGATTAACAATTTATTTTATTAATTAATGCTAAATATAAATTCAACAATTTATTTTTAACTGTTTTTTTTTTTTTTTTTTTTTTTGTTAAAAAATCGACAAAATCAGAAGAATTAATTGGTATTTTCTTGAGGTATGATACAAGCTCAGGGACTTTTGACCATGGACTCTCCCCTTGAAAAAATTTTGTGTGCGCTACTGATTCTGTCATATGTATATACATCTTTATATTAATTTTAGCTATTTAATAAAATGCAGCTAAAATAAAAATTTTATTTGTTAACCTAAGTAGGAATGGGCGTAATTTTTTTTTTATTTTACTTGTTAAACTTTCTCTTCAATAGATTATAAAAGACTAACATTAATACTAGATGGACTATTTTAATAAATCAGTACAGAATTTTGCCTTTGCCGACGACATTGTCATAGTCGCTCAGTCACACGATACACTTCCTTTATTTGGAAGCAGAAACAAATAAAATTTATCTTACTATAAACCAGAACAAAACCAGATTCATCTTAGGCACCAGTTTTAATGAATCTTATTTTGTAATAGAATACAGATTTGAAGCTGTCAATGGTTTCAGACATTTAGGCTCCGAACTAAACACACTGAATGTAATAACCGCAGAGGTGATTAAACGGGTCACTGTTGGTAACAGAAGTTTTTGGGGACCTCAAGAATGTTTAAAATCTAATTTCATAAGCAATATAACAAAACTACTCATTTACAAATAATTGATAAGGCCTCGCACATGCTGCAGAAACGTGGGCAGTTGCAGAAGGAGACAAAGAGACTTGCTATATTTTATCCTGAAAGATATTTTTGGAGGTTTAAAATTTGTTATTTGATGTGATAGTATGATATTGAAAATAACCAATTTCGGAATTTATAAACTCTTAAAGAACCAGATATTGTTAAATGCATTGCAATACATAAGGTTAAAATTGCAGCACACCTGACGAGATTGAACGACAATCGAGTCACAAAAAAGATCTTTGTGACCATACCATATGGTACTCGGAAAATAGGACCAAGATTCAAGCGGATCGATTGCCTAGAACAAGGTTGGCGAAACGATGGCACGCGACACAGAAATTTTGGGCACGCTACCGATCAAAACGGTTTGCGCTTTGGTTCAAAATAACAAAATTCACTATAATGAACAAACGTGAATGATCGGTCGCGATGCACAGCAGATGCCAGTAACGAAATTTTGAAAACATGGAATTCGATTCCAGACACATTTAACTGTTTGTAGAAGCTGGATCATGCTATTTTAAGCATAAGTTCACCTACCTATGCTTGTGAGCCATTATTTTTCAGAGATGAATAACAAAGACTCGCATAAAATCCGTTTGGTAGATCATCTAATTCAGCATGAATGCTACTAAAAGTAACATTTATCATCTAATCTACAACAACAGATATCACACTTTACTAATCTTACTTAATTTTAATTACACGTATAACTAAAATATTTACTAACTAACGCATAACAAAAAGTATTTTTTCGTAGAAAATAAAGAGTTTTGGGTTGTTAGTATTTAGTTTTATTATTTTCCCAATAATCGCAAGTCAAAATTATTTGACGGCACTTCTGTACCTCAAACATTTCTTTAGCAAAAATGGCACGTTGATCCATAAATGTTCCCCACCCCTAGCCTAGAAAATGATCTGAAAACTATTAATGTGAGGAACAGGAAAAGTCAGGCCAAGAGGATAGCCTGGAATTGTTAGGAAGAGCAAGGCCCACCCTGGGCTGCCGTGCTATTGAGAAAGGAATAGATATCCCTAGCAAAATAAAACACCTTCGTTAGATATCCATGATACTTTAGAAAGGCACGTGGGATATCCAACGGACTTTTTTGTAGATGCATATCTATAGAAAAAAATCATATCTAATTCAATAAGCATCGAAAGCCCAATAGCTTAAAAATATAGAATTATAAATTCTTATGAGTGTTACTGCTGATTTAGAACGCCAAGATGATGGTGAGAAAGATCCAGGAAAGTTTATCTTTAGCCCCGTGACATACAAATAAAAAAGAATCTGATGCGTCCGAAAAATATCATTTAATGTCATTCAACTAAACAATTATCTCTGCAAGCTAGAAATAGAATAGTTGTTTTAAATTTGCGTTTATTTAACATTTAATAAGATTAGAAGCGCGCGAGAGAGTTTATTTACATCGCACTGTAAAGCAACACGAGAGCTATTGGTGACGGACCTCGTAAGTTTGATCCATAGTCAAGTTATGATGAGGAAACCTGAACTAGAAGGGTGTGTAAAACTTCCCCCATTAAGTCAACGGTAGGTCTTTGAGCCTCACACAACAATTTAATGTACATCAGCTTCTTTACATGGTGGATCTTTAACGCCACAAGTACTCTAACTCTCAACACATCAGCCACGAGCTCTTGAGTCAGCAATTCCTCAACTTACGTAGCATTAAATTCGAATAACTATTTTACAGGGTCACCGTACCATACCAGAAGGAAACGGGAGATTTCGAATCATCGTGAAAAAGTCTAAGCCCCTCCTGGGCATTGCCATCGAAGGAGGAGCCGATACTACTCAACCCCTACCGAGGATAATCAGCATACATGTAAGTGGATTAACTCTTTGTATGAATTCGCATCTATGCTTTACAACTTCCGCTCAAATTTAGTTTTAAAAAAATAGCAAAACAAAGCATTACATGTTAGATTCCATATTTTTACAGCGTGGAAAAATTGAGAACATCAGCCCTGCTATTATCAAAATGGACGGGGTCGGGATTCAACAACAAACGCATTGTGTAATAATAATTGGCTAAGAAATTGGGAAGCTTGCCCAATTGGCGATTCACCATAATTTTTGGAGACCGGAATGCTTTATTTCGCTTCAGCTTTCCTTTTTGTGTTATGGCATTTTTATGACTAACAATAAGGTACACTCTGTATTTTGTGGCCTAATGTCTGATTTTTAATAACAAGAGAGGATATTGTTTGTAGTCGTGTATGAATTTATCATCGGATCCCTTTTTAGAATAAAATACGAGGGGTCATACATAATATATATATATATATAAATAAAGACAGTTTAGTTATATAAAATGAAAATATGTATTACATAATGAAAAAAAATACTATACACAATCTACGCATTATAGCGTCGACCAATTAGCCAAATCAAAACACGTTTACCTCAGTGATTAGTTTTTTTAATCTTTGGAATTCCATTTATTTTGTAGTATTTTACCATCACAAAAGATTAAATGAAATGCGCAAGTTGGAAATCGCCAAAAGATTAATGCCATCAGTTTTTTTAAAATTAAGCAATCGCTTATACAGACAGAAAATGAATCCCCTGTAAGACGTTGGGAGTTCTTGTACCTTCATGCCGAAGGGGGTGGGGGGAGAAAGGATTGAAAACAAAAACGATGTTTTTAGGCATCAGCCATTTCTTTTCTCGACGTCCTTCGATTTGTTTGAGTGGTATGTGAAATTAACTTCAACTGAATTATACGAACTGCAGTATCAAAATAATCGTAACGCTTTATTATATATTGGAATCACTGCATGCAAGGATGTATGTGCCAATTCTTTGAACCTCAAAAAAGAATTAAAATAGACGAAGGCAACAAATTAGCGGACATTGTCGAAAGTATCACGTTTTTTCTCTCTCTTTCTCGGTGGTCTTTTGGGAGTTTATGTCATGATATTAAACTTCTGGCTGCCACATTTCTGATCGTGGGGCAAAGACCTTGGTGACTGCGATTTATTAACAATCGAACATTCTTGGTGACGAAAGGCGCAAAGCAAAGGGATAAGTAGAAATATTTATCGTTTGCGCTCTTTTAAGTTTTGAATTTTTACATCTTGTCTTACAGAATGCAGGTGCAGCGTTCGAGGCGGGTGGACTCAAAGTGGGCCACATCATCCTGGAGGTGGATGGTATCCAGATGAGCAAACGACCTCACCACGAGGTGGCGCAGCTCATTGCGCAAGCTTTCTACGCCACCGACAAGGACCAGGTGGAATTCCTTGTGATCGAGACCTCCCGGAACATGGAATCGGAGGTCAGGAGAACCTCCATCATGGTCTTCGATTAGACCTCCACTCTTTCTCACTCTCCTTCCATCCACCGAGCGTAAGTGGACAACCACGTGATTTTGCTTAAAAAATTATGGTTCTTTTCCCCATTTATCCCTTTTATAGAAAATAATGGGTGAAATGTACCTAAGTAAATGATGTGCTCGCATTTTTTTTCTTTGAGTATTTTTTCAAAAATAAACTTTAAAGTTTTATCAGTTAAATTTTTTTTATTTAGGTTAGTCAAATAGTGAAATTTAACCTGGCGGTAGTAACGTAAAAAGTGTTGGTTTCAATGTGGATGTTGGGGTTAACTGATCATCTTTATCATTTAGGAACCGTAAGACGCTTCAATGTATGATTATTATTGTTATTGTAGAGTAAAATATGGTCTCAAATATCTAGGTTAAGAAAAATTTGTATAATATTCCTCAATTTATTAGTTTTAAAGAAAATATTCGAATATTAATGAATATATATAGCAAACAAAATGAGAAAAGTTGACTTATTTAATCATAATATTGAGAAAATATTCCTGCATGGTTTCACAAACATATATACACTGCTGGCCACCATAAACGCAACACCCTTAAAGAAGCACGCAAATAATATGAAATTTACAGCATGCATTAGCGGAGGGGAGATATGCAAATTATTAGAATTTCAGCGCAGACACACATCATGCACGCCTGTGGTGCCACCTCAAAGTGCTATTAAGGCTTGGAGATTTCGACGATTTCCAGTTCGGCAATTGTGTTTTTCTTATGGTTTTTTCAAAAACCGATCAGTTATGTCTCGTAGAAAACAGCGATCAGCTTTTGATCAAGTATCCGAGTTCGACAGAGGAAGGATAGTGCGGACCGAGAGTGCGGATTATCTTTCAAGGAAATCGGTAGTCATGTTGGACGAAACCAAACAACTGTAATGCGGATATGTGACCGATGGATGCAGGGGGGTACGACGGACCGACGTGGTCCATCGCATCCACCTCAGTGCACCACTTCACGTGAGGACAGGCAAGTTGTGCGCATAGCAGTGACGGATCGCTCAGTCACATCACGAAACATAGCACAGCACATTGATTCTGTAACGCATCATTCAGTGTCTACGCGTACCATTCGACGCCGTTTACAGCAGAGTGGTCTGTCTGTAAGACGTCCATTGCTTGGTCTACCCTTGACGCAGAAACACAGACGTCTCCGCCGCCAATGGTGCGATAAAGAAGGATGTAGTCGGCAGAATGGAATGAAGTTGTCTTTACTGACGAGTCACGCATCTGTCTGCAACACCGTGATGGTCTGATTCGAGTCTGGAGACACCGTGGAGAAAGGATGCTGAACAGCTGCGTTATGCACCACCACACTGGTCCTGCACCGGGTATTATGGTATGAGGCGGTATTGGATATCACTCTCGCACCCCTCTAGTACACATTGCCGGTACTTTAAACAGCCAGCGCTACATCTCTGAGATGTTGGAGCCAGTTGTCCTTCCTTACCTTCAGGCTTGGCCATAGACATATTTTCAACAGGATAATGCGCGACCACACGTGGCACGCATTGTCCAAAAGTTCTTCGTCAATCATCAGATTGAATTGCTTCCCTGGCCGGCTCGCTCTCCGGATCTTTCGCCGATAGAAAACATGTGGTACATGGTTGCTCAACGATTGACCCAGATTACACCCCCAGCTGCCACACTAGATCAACTTTGGCAACGTGTGGAGTGAGTGAGTGATTTTGGGTTTATTGGGCAAGAGCGATTTCGGCTATACTGCGCCAAACATTTGTTTTAATATTGTGGTCTAGACGGGAAGAGAAAGAAAGAATGAATTGAATGACAAGAAGGAGGTCGAAAATAGAGAAGGATCACTAGGGTACCCCGGGTTCGTGAAGCCCATGTTTACCAAAGACAGTAAACCCGTGGGAAAAGGAAAAGATCACTAGGGCACCTCGGGATTGTGACACCCGTACTCACCTAAAGAAGGTGAGCCCCTGAGGGGGGCAACGTGTGGAAGCTGCTTTGTCTGCTGTACCCAAGAACACATCAAAGTCTCTTTGAATCAATGCCGAGGCGTGTGGCAGCGGTGATCTCCAACAATGGCGGCTACCCTGGCTACTGATTCTGGCACGAACCATACTTCACAGAAGTCTATAAATTTAATCATTTGATACTTGGTCAACATGTTATCTACAAAATAAATTTTGTTGTGCTATCTCTTATCTTTCTTGGTGTTGCATTTACGGTGGCCAGCAATGTATATATGATTGGCCATTAGAAGGGGTTTCTTAATATGATCACTAGTTTTTATGATTGATATTATGCATTTATTGAGTGGATGAGGCAGTCTTTTGTGATTAATTAATCCAGTTTATTGAACATTTAACATATTGCGTTCCAACATAACAAGAAGCAGAAATGAAGACACAAAACACCAAACAAGCTGCAGTCCGATTGATTACATGACTAAAAACAAAGACAGAAAAGGCGGGGTCTCCAGAAATCACGGAATTTATAGTAACTGGGAAATCACATGATCTAAAAATAGGTGGGTGAATAGATGTAGGGAATTCTAAAGGTGGCCGCTAGGTGGCTAGCTAGATTATTAATTAAACGTGGGTCCTGAAGGAATGGGCCAAGGATAAATCAAAAGCTATTAAAGATTAAATTAATGAGGATTATTACATTTATCTATATATAGTGGGAGCATTTCTTTGTATAATCCTTGTTGATTCAGGTAACCAATCCGAAATGAATATTTAAAAAAATTCATCTCAAACCTCAGCCTCAATAGGACCAGAAATATAGCCGACCGAGCCTTTTTTAAATTTAAAATGATCAAAAGCAATATTTTACTTTTCACTCTTGAATAATCTCTTAACTATGGACTGTAACCAGGCCCAGGTTGAACTGTTGCCCTTGTTCTGATTGGATATCACTTCTCCACCCATACCGGCTTATACCCAAATAACCGGCTTTTTTGTCGGTCAATCACAATAATCCCTTTCACTCACTGCAGTAAGTTTCTCAAGGATCCTGTTAATAAATAACTTTTTAACTCCAGAGGAGAAGAGGAAGACCAGAACTTGGGAGGTAACAGATGGAGAATAGATCAGGGTGGTGTAAGCTGAATGAGACAGCCTTGGCTACCGGCTGTAGTGCTTGGAAAGAAAAAGATTAATAAAACTTATTTGAAAGTGTCCAAATATTAAAATGCTAGAATCCCGGTACGCCATTGATTATAGATGTAAATATGCTATGGGTATATTAACCTTTATACATTATTTATGCAAAAAAAAGACATAGTTACTTATATAGGATAGACAATAAAAAGAACTATGACATAGCATAGTATTAAAATATTGTAATAATATGTTGATAAAACTTATACCCATACGCTGTTTGCTTACGAGGGTGATCAGAAAAAAGGTTACAAGTCGAAAAAGAATATTTATTAACAATAGACAGAAAATACATAAGGGAAATAAGAGGCAGACTGCCTATCACATTCGACATAATCACCAAATCTATTTAGGCATTTATCAGAACGCAGAATCAACTTGATTAACCCGTCTTGATAGAAATCAAGGTCCCTGTTCATTGAACGAGGTCTCGGCGAATGTTTTCACAGCACTGTCTTGGAATATTACAGCACATCAGAAACGATATGCTGCACCTACCATAGCTCAGTCCAGCTCTGATGAGATTTTCACTCAGAGTTACCCGTCAATCATTTTGAATCATTTCTTCAATTCGTGCCGTGTTGATTTACCTCATTGAAGAATTTGGCCGGCCGCTCCCTATCATATTGCGGTTTTCGACATCCCGGCTGCCTGATTAAAATGAGTGAAACCATTTCCCTACATGTTGTCTGCTCATTGCCTCTTCACCATAAACTTCACGATTGACTGTGAATGTCAGAGGCGGACACATTATTTGCCCATAAAAATCGAATCCCGTCTCGCACTTCCAAACGAGACCAGTTTCCAACTCTGCCATTTCAATCGTTCTGAACCATCTGAGAACTTTCACTACAGACCCGCAAACCAGCTGTATGACAAGTAGACCATTTGTCTCCACTCTGGGGAAACAAAATTTCTCCACAATACGTAGTTTTCAAATGCTGCGGCTTGAAACCTTTTTTTCTAATCATCCCTCGTATATTTCGCAAGTAAAAAAATTCTCAGTTTCTATGTTAGTAAATGTTCAATAATTCAATTATTTATAATTTACGATAACCAAATAATTACATTTCATTAGTTAATAGTTGTTTTGTTTACTCTGTTTCAGACCAAAAAGATGATCCCGCATACAATCACGAACTGAACCTCGTGTTTTGAAGAGAAAAAAAATCAACTCTTCTAGGACGACATTTATGTGCTAAAATGAAACATCTCCCACCCCTTCGTCTGAACAGTGGAATAATCCAATACTGTTTGGAAAAAAGAAAAAAAGATCCATTACTCGTCTTTGATGATCCCTTATCACATGTGATTTAAAAAAAATACATAAAAAAAGATAATTCCACTTATAATTGTATTTATTCGACCAAAAATTTTGCAAATATAACTAAGAGCTTTATTTTGTATGTGTAAATGTCATTTTGATGTACCACGATGTTGTTACGCACTGTTTAAAGGACACTTGTAGTATCGGTGTAGCTTTGTGTTCCACGCTATGGTGTTAAGTGTTTGATGTTTTCCACGCACCTTTCTATGTCAATGGGCATTTTTGAGATGTATTTGTCTTGTAGAAGATCCATATTTTATGCTTTTATACATGTTCTTCCTCCAAATGGAGCGTGCTGAATTTATTTTTATTTTCGGTGTTGTAAAGAAAATGTCATTATTTTATACATGTCTGCCTCCTGATTTACACGGTTTGTAAAATATTTTTTTCTAATAGGCTGAAAATGAGCAACTAAATTTTTTCAGACACATCAAGTCCCCAAATGAGAAACCCATTTCATGGGGGCGCCATCTAGTGGTGACTTTCGCTACTAAATTTCAACTCTTTTAATTAATGGTTTTTAAAATATGGGATATAAAAGAAATTCTGCAATCATTTTCAATTCCGTTTGCTTGGTAATATTGCGCTTATATTTCTCGTTATTTTTTTAAATTTCATTATTCTTGAATTATATTATTGCAGTCTAAACATGGATAGTCTCCACTTAGTTTGCATAATCAAACTTTATTTTTTGGTTAATGATAAACATTAATTGTATGATTGATAATTTTTATTTAATTTTAAATTTACCATGTTAAAAAATTTTTTTTAAAAAACAGGAAAATTTATAACTGTAGAAATCAAAATTAAAATTTTAAATCGTATACGTGATGGAGAAAGAACAATTGTTGCAAAATTTTTTTCCATAAATGGAGTCAAAATAAGAAAAAATCAAGACTCCATTCTAAAAAAGTACAACAGTATTCAATGGGTATGAGCACAGCTCCATACGCAAGAGATGTTGCAATGGGAAAATTTTGAAAATTTGTCGCTACTAAAATTTGCTACTTTTTCAATTCCTACTATTAGTTCACTCTTTCTCCCTTTTTATTTATTTGTTTTTACATATTTGTTCAAATTTTAAATTGTTAATAAAATATTTCTTATTCATACACTTAAATTTAAATACACTTTTTAAACTTGTAGTAGATGACACTTAATGTTAATACAGCTTTTTCAAATATTAATATTAATTAAATTTAATTAGTTTTAGCTTTATATGAGAGGAAAATTAAATTTGTTCCGAATGAAGACAATAGACGGCGACAGTATACATTAATTATTCAACTACCAGGTATCAAAAGCTCAATTTATTTTTCAAGTTGGAATTGACTTAAGAGTTGTTTTTATATATATTACTTGTTATCAGTACAATTTCAAATTAGTTTTATTTTATGTTGAAATAAATGAATTATTGACATTGTTAGTTTATTTTAAATTTACACGGTTTTCTAAGGATTTATCTTCCGTGTAAATCAGGGGACAGGTGCATTGTAACACTTCGACGAAGTTGTAAAAATTTTCAACGATTCTTGTAATGCTTACAAATAATGGCTTTGAATGGTTTTTATAAAAATGCTGCTAAGAATAAAGACATTCATTAAAATATGACTACCACTAAGTTGATACATCACTAAGTAACAGAATTCATCCGTGTATCGGTTTTTATTCCATTTCAATAGCAATGAGAGGGTTCATGGATTAATGCATGAGTTACTGTCGAAGAGAGAAAATCAGGCGATGAGTACATTACCTCGATAATCTGCGGATTAAATAGACCAAACCATTAAAATGCAGAAAATTGCTTTATTTTTCCACATTAGCTTGGTAATCTACAGTTTACCTAGTTAATCTGAAGATTCCCTCCCCCAGGTACTTGTTAAAGTGTAAAAATCTCTGCTTGAACAGAACGTTTTATTACGCTTAAATTAAGTTTCTGACAAACATATCGATACTAGGAATTACCGAGTGAAAAAAACAAGCCATACTTTCCTCCTAAGAAATTATAATTCCACATAAAGTTAACACATTATAAGAATATACCAATAATTGGTGAAACATATTTTATAAAAAATTAGACATTACTCGCCTACTTTGCTGGGAATTTCACGATGTTGTAAGACTATGTATTATCTAAGTTATACTGATATCCAAGTCTTAGATTTAAGATTTTGATTGGATTGAAAATCATTTTATAGCTCTCTCCTCTTGATTTAAAAAGGAAAAGATTTGAATTTCTAAAACGAAAATATATTTCGCCCCCCCCCCGTAACTCCCACCTCCCGGAGTCGATCTTCGCAAAAGCGCTTCTTATAGAAGATTTCCCAACAAAGGAACAATACTAAATTTCAAGTTGTTGTTTGCGTGTCTTTCCCGAAGGGAAGGAAGGAAGTTGGCCTGAGACAGGTTGGACTTCTACACGATAGATGACGGCACCACCTATCTCCATCTCCACAATTTACGCACGGACAGGAGGGAGGGAAATATTCTCCAGTACCCTGCCCGTGATTTCTGCTGAGACCAGCCACAACACCTTCGGACCCACTGTTTTAATGAGCACGGCTACGTGTGTACTCTGGAGGGTATTTGGTGACATCGGGCATCGAACCCAGGTCCTCCGGTCTGGAGTCCGATGCTCTAACCACTAGGCTACCATGGCCCAAAGTCAAGTCTATAGGTCTAATAGTTCAGAAGCAAGATTTTATTTTATCTAAAAAGATCCCGTAACCCTCCAAAGGAGTCGATTTCCGCAAAACTCATTTTTACTTATCAAAAGAAACATACTTATCAAGTTTCAAATCTATAAGTCTAATAGTTTCAGAAAGGGAATTTTTTTAAATCTAAAATGCCTCTTCAACACTCCTTTGGAGTCAAATTACACAAAATCTATTCTTAGCTGATCTCTACGCATCAAAAGAAACTTGCTTAGCAAGTTTCAAGCCTGGATATAGTAAATGAATGTATCAACTAAACACTGAAATTGTTTTCATTTAAAACGTCACCGTAATCTCCCGCAACCCTTCTTGGAAATAGATTTTTTCAGTAAAAAGCTTTTTTGCAATCTCTACTCAAAAACGAAACATGCGTGCCAAATTTCAAGTCTGTAGATCTAATAGTTTCAGAGATATTTTGATGAATGGAATAAGGGAATCGCTTCTCCTATAGAAGTTCTGCTTCTAAAAATAGATTGATGGGATCTATCAATAAACAAAGTAGAGGACTAAGAATCAATTCAATAATTTAAAGTATTTAAATTTAGAAAATAAATTGACACCATAAAGATCAGTAAACACTTTAAGGGACCTCTGTAAAGTATGGATATATTTAGTTAATGAAATTCCCAAATCAGCTAATCTACAGATTTATCTAGGTAATGTACAAATTAGCGACTTTCGGGAATTTAAAAAAAGTAACACATACACTAAGAATGTAAAAATTCAATTATTTTTAAGGATTCAAACAAAAGAATTTCCCTTTCAAAAAATTTAAAGTTTACTGAGTACATATGAAACTAAAGGGAATTTTAAATTCTCTCTAAACTATCACAAGTGAAAAATTTCTACACAGTGAACAATCCCGAGCAAAGTTAAAAACCTGTCCTGCAAAGTTTCTCTTTTTCAGCATAATTACGGAACAACTATTAAATTACTTAATTTTATTATTTTAATTGCGGTGAAAGAAGAATTTGTGTTACAATACTTGATGAAATACAAAGTAGTAATGAAACTAAATATATAAGTTAGATAATTTTAACAAATATTAAAGAGCAAATAAAAAAAATGCAAGAAGAAACGATGTCAGATTCAGCATTATATGTTGATCAGATGTTTAAACATAACTGTACTTATAAGGAATAACGGTAAGTTTTGTTTGTTAAGAAGGATATAAAACAAAGGTTTCCAAAATATTTTTT
>BMAO01020488.1:0-51991 GCA_019973975.1 Trichonephila clavata
TTTTTTTCATTTCAAAAACAATCAATAGAAGATTAGCAGATGTTAGACTAAGTGGTAGAATTCCACTAAAAAAGCCTCATCTCAATTTACAGCTGTGCTAAAAAGATTAAAGTGGTAAAAGGAACACATTAATTGGACAAATGATAGGTGATGACAAGTTATATGGAGCTATGAAACTAAGATATCGTTATTCGGTAGTGATGGCCGAAAATATATAGGACATAGAATAGGAGAAACGCTATATCCTGAGAGCGTCCAGGCAACTGTGAAGTACCCAAATAGTTTTATTTTTTGGTTATTTATATCAACAGAGGATATTGGTCGCTTTCATATCATCGGTGGGACACTGAATGTCAAAAATTACATTGCCACAATTCTAGAAAACAAACTTCTGCCTTCCATCAGGGATCTATTTACCAACAATGCTTCTTTTATTTTTCAGTAAGATTCTGCAACTTTCCACACGGTAAGGTAATCGAAAGACTGGTATCGATCTAAATTTATTGAGTTGTTGTCCTGGCCAGGAAACAGTCTTAAACTCAATTCCATCGAAAATTTGTGGCATCGTTTGAAAACTCTTGTCCGAATTAGGTACCCTTGATGTAAAACGGAGCTAATTAAGGATATCATTGTTTCCTGGCATCATGTAATAACGAAACAAGAGCTTAAAACTATTTTCAGCACATCGATGTGAAGCTGTAATAAAAAATAAAGGCTACCCACTTATCACTGATAACTCACTGCTATCATCAATACCTAATGTATTTTGATAGTTATTACAGCATAACTTTTTTGCGTTGCAAATATTTTGCATTTTTTTGTATTGAATTAAATATGAAATTCTCTTTAAAATATGAAAGACTTTGCACTTTGGGCAACAAAATATAACAATTTCAAAAGGTGTCCACAGTTTCGGCCACCACTGTTTATATATATATATATGTACATGTAAAATCCTACTAATCATAAAAAAGCTCTAATTTGTGTTTTAGTAATAGGAATCGGAAAAATTTGATTATGGCTTCTATTTTTTAATTCAGCTTGAGAACGTATTGTACTTCTTGAAGGTATTGCATTTCTTGCTGTGCAAATTTGCACTTTCAGCGTTTAATAGTTAAATTAGCTTTTTTTAATATTTCTAAAATTTGTTGTAAATGTTTTAGATGTTCCCCCAAGTTTCAGAAAAAATTTCAATGTCATCTAAATAAGGGGTAGCATATTTTTTGCATCCGTTTAACGTTTCACTCATCATTTAGCTAAAATAATAGGGAGCGCCAACGACATGCACAAAGACCTATATACGCTAAAACTGATAGCCAATGCAGCAATTTTCTGGGCCTTGGGGCTTAGCAGAATCGGCCAATAGCCCTTCGTTAAGTTTATCAAGGTGAGACTTTACTGCTGCCACAGTTTCTATGCGTTGCACTATATTAGGGATCGGATAAAACTCAGTACACGTCATTTCATTTAATTTTTTTAGTCGATACAGGGTCTATCTGGCGTCTCTACAAGGATCATGGGTGAAGTATACTAATATAGTCCTGGTTCTGTAATTTTGTATTTTAGCATTCTTTCAAGTTCGGCTTTTAAAATTTTGTTCTGCCTATTTGTCATTCGATAGGGCTTAAGTTGTACTCGTTTGTCACTGATTAAATCAATATTATGTTCCACTAAATTGGTTTTCTCTGGAATGTTTGAAAATATAGCAAAAACTTAACTAACAGTTTTCCCATCTGCATAACTTGTTCATCATCCAGTCTTTCTTTGAGTGTATTCTTTTCTATGATTTCCCTGAAATGAAATACATTGAGGCCAGTTAGCTTATAGAGAAAATCCTCCTCCAATTCTAATGGCTCAGTTATCTCCTCGATATCAACAAGTAACACGTTGAAAAGCTCAGGTCTCTTATGATGGATAAAGAAGAAATATTGAATATTGCGTGCCACGTGTGGTCACGCATTATCCTGTTGGAATATAGCTGATGGTAAGCGCTGAATGCATGAAAAGACCACAGGCTCCAACACCTCAGAAATAAAGCGCTGGCTGTTCAGTATACCAGCAATACGTACTATAAGGATGCGGCAGTGAAATATAATACTACCCCCAAACCATCATACCGGGTATAGGATCAGTGTTAGAATGCACAGAACAGCACAGCAGTTTAGCAGTTTTCCACCAAGGTATCTCCAAACTCGAATCCGAGCCTCTTGATGTTGCAGTCAGAAGAGGAATTCGTTTGTAAACGCAATGTCGTTTCATTTCGTTGTCCAAGCCCCCCTGCCGCTTATCGCACCATAGGCGGAGGCATAAACGGCTGTGGTGTCCAGTCAAGGTAAACAAAGCAATGGACGCCTTGTGGACATTTCTCTCTGCTGCAAAGGACATCGAATGCTACGTGCGAACACAGAATGAGCGAGTGCTTCTGAATAATCATAAGCAAACTTGTATTTTAGACACTGATAGTTGTGTCTGGACACTGTAGAAGGCATGAAGATGTAACAACCCACTTGGGGTTGTTGGTGTTTGGGGTTTCGAGCAAAGATCAGCTACAGCAACTTTTAAACACAATTTTTTTTTTTACTATCTTCACCTAAACAACCAACACAATTAAAGATAATAACTACACTTAATAAATAACAGGAAGAGCAATTGCATAGACTACTAACATATAATTAAAATTTACTTAACTGACTCCTGGAGCGCTCTTGACTCCTACGCTAGAATTCTCTGAAAATATTTTACTCAGCTGTACGGCCTCCAGTCATAAATCTTGTTCGCAATTTAATTACTTTTAATCGCCAACTATCAACCATCGACCATCATCGCGTACACAAATGCCAACGCTTAAATAGAAGAGCTCATTTAACTAAATCCCGTCTTCTTCTCCGAGGGTAGTTTCAACAGAACTTACAGTTAAAAAGAATAATTTTACCCAAGAGGATTAGTTGAAGATTCACGGATAGACCCGTTACAAAGACCTCCTGAGATTTATTCCGCGAATATTGCTACTGTATCCTGTATTTCAAGGATTGTTTTTGGACAATAAATTTCCATAGCTCCCGTAGAACTGTCTTGCGCTTTGAGACTGATTGCTTAAAATGATTGACAACGATCTACGTAACAATATGAATGCGTGCATATAAATGTCTCAGGTTTATCTATAAAATAAGTATGACAACAATATAAATTCTACAGAAAAACTTGTTGTGGAGGTTCAGTGTATTCTGTACAATCTTGAAGACTGCGATATCCACTTTTCTTATGTTCAGGGCCATAGTGGAAATCTCGGCCATGATAGAGCGAACCAGTTGGCTAAAGAGGCAACTTGCCATGATATGAGCCTTTCAATGTTTGTGCCATCGTCCCACTGGAATCATTTAGCTTGGGAAAGAACTGTTTCCGACTGGAACTCCAAATTCTTGGCCTCACCTAAAGCTTTGTGGACTAAAAAGTTTTTTCCGACCATTTATCAACGGCTAAAATGTAAGAAATTTGTTACTGATTTTAAGTTATCCCAGATTCTAACAAGATATGGTGATTTTAAGAGCTATTTATGTAGGTTTAACTTAATTGATAATGATATTTGTTCTTGTGGTCTGGACGCTGAAACCGCGGAACATATCTGGTTGTATATTGTTGTAAAAGAGAAAATTTTAAAAAGGAGTTGAAACTCTTAGGTATTTCCTGGCCACTTATTTTGTCTTTGTTGATCAATTGTTCTGAAAGCCTTAATGTCTTGAGGAAATTTGTTTAATGTATAGATTTTTAAAATTTCATAGATACCTTCCTTTCTTTATATTTGTGTATTTCCTCCCTCCTTTAATTTAAATTTGTCTTTTTCATGTTTTTTTCCTTAATTTTTTTTCTTATTTATGTTTTTATTATTATAATTATTTTATAATGTTGTTACACTTACGTCTGTAAGCCTCATGTTATGCAATGTGGAGCATGATGAGTTTTGCAAATAAATTTATTTTTAAAAAAATGTGAAAAATGTTCTTAGATTAATACCATGTTAAATCATACATGCTCTTATATTAAATATAGAAGTGGTAAATCAGTATAAGAGAGAGGTTGAGGAGCATAAAGCTTATGTGCGTGACTACAAAAGGCAAATCTAAACAATTGATAATGACCGTAAGAATTTTTTTTCTTTGCTGATTCACACTAAAAAATGTTTCTTTGTCAGAAGATTTATTTATTTTTACAATCCTTTTTTTATCCTCCTACAATCAACCATTTTTATCTTTAGGAAACATCTTTGCGGAAGATATTCTATCTCGTGTTTATAATTTATGCACGAAGTTGAGTGCAGTAGTCCAAGGTTTCAAGGAACACGTTCGAATAAAATCATCATTCTGCTAGGACAAATGTGCTGATCGTTGTGTGCTTTGAAGGAAATTTTCTACAATGATCTCAGTAAGTTATTTAAATCTTTTCAAATCTTATCCATTTAGTAACAAAATGAACGATTGAAATTTGAAAACTAAATTATTCATTTTACATCATAATTTTATTATTTTTCATTTAATGCATTAGATATTTCGAAGGATCTGAAATATTCGTTATTGCGTAGGCGATATATATGTTATCGTTAAAGTGTATAATTCAGTTACTTCCTAGAATAACTGGTATTTCATGAAATAACTAGACATGCCAGTTAAATATATGAAGAATCTCATACTTTACCTAGTTATTCTATGAAATAACTAATTATAGACCGTTGAAGTGAAAACTAAACTATTTCAAAAGTATTTCAAAATTAATTGATCATAAAAAGCTAAAACCTCTTGAAAAATACATTTTATCCCTTAGCAAGTAATTAATTGATAAATAATAAGGAAAATGTAGATGATATAATTTATTATTGCTTATATTGCTAACATTAGTTAAGCAGAAAAGGGGGGGGGGAATAATATGCATTCCATCTGTTACTGGTACAATTAACTCTTCTATTCCTTGCACTTAAAGAGTATCATAATGTTGGAGAAACAAATAGTCACGTGGTACTTATTTCTGTGCTGTTTTAGCTCTTTTTACTTCCGTCATCAAAGTTAATAGTTTTTCACGAATATGTGCAGCACTGTTTTCCTTTGTCCCACGCTTGTTAAATAAATATTCAAATCTCTCTTGCATTAAATCTTTCTTATTTAATGGTTAGTCTCCCATTTCTGCAGAATTTATTACTTGAAAACAGGTTGCAAAAATATTTGTTAAAAATCTCAAACGTAAATGCTAACATAAATACACGCCTAAACTATCGATCTTTCTTTAGTAGGACCACATACATGTGACAACTATTTCACGCGGGCCGCAACATGAGAATTAATGAGGAAGGGGGAAC
Organism: Trichonephila clavata; assembly: GCA_019973975.1. Lineage (NCBI taxonomy): Eukaryota > Metazoa > Arthropoda > Arachnida > Araneae > Nephilidae > Trichonephila > Trichonephila clavata. The sequence continues at coordinate 5,345 of BMAO01020488.1, forward strand.
GCTATAAGATCAAACACTTAAAATGCGCAAAATTCATAAAAAAAATATTAGCTGATAATTTTGGATTTTATTTAAAAAATTTTTAACTTTATCAAACTTAACTCACAAAAAATAGGTTGTCTGCATTTTTATCCAGTAATAGAGAAATTTCGATTTTATTTCATTAATAATCCCCCCCCCCTCCTCCTCATCCTTCCAAATATTTCGCTGATATTGCAAAGATTTTTTTATGAAAGCCAATTTCTCTCGTCTTGAAAGAGATTCTCAAGAAAAAGAGCCTTTGATCGGCTTATGCTGTATCATACAAAATTATGTTTTCTTAAATATAAAATTTTTACGACAAATCAAAAAAATTGTTGATCCATGCTTGTTTTTCTCTACGAAATAGTCAAGACTCCAATTCTTGAAACGCTATATATTCTTTAGATATGTTTTGCTTGGAAGACATGAAAGTTAGTTAAAAATTAATTAGTTTCACCCACAAAAGGGTCGTTAATCCACTGTTATTTGTCATCGATAGCAAAATTGATCGATAGCACGACATCGATTGCAAAATTTATATTTTTAATTGATAGAATTTTTCTCTAAATTTTTATAATGCATTCTTCTTAAATAATTAAATTGGTTAGCACTACGGGTCAAGACCGGGCTACTCAGAAAGGTCTGGTGAGCCACATGCTGCCCGCAGGTTGAGTAAGGACGGTCTAAATTATACGTTTAAAAGCAACGAAATGAAGGGAGCACACATAAATCATTTCAAAGCAGCTATAAGCGGTTCAAAACTGACTAAAAGCAGCTAGAATCGATTCAAAGAACTTTTGAATCCAGTATTTCATACATTAACGATCACGTGACCGTTATTATATAAAATGCCTAGTTAAATCGTAGAATTCAATAATTCGATATAATTTAACTTACTTGTCTAATTATTTCATGAAATACCTAGCTATTCTATGAAATAACGCGGATTTTACTCTTTAACATATATATTTAAATAACTTTTCATCTGATTTTAAAGTCAATGTCAAAAACTGGATAGTACATTTTTCGCCTTGAGACAAAGGAATCTTTTTGTTTCTACCTTTACCCAGTTAAAATATTAATAACAAATGTTCACTGAAATATTGCCCATTTTATTTGTTTACAAAATAAAATAACTCAAAATTAAATACTAAAGTTAAAAGATACTTCAAAAATCTAAATTCAAACCTGGTCAGAAAAAGTATAATTTCTAATAAAATCTCGACATTCTCTATGTCATTAAATAAATGAAAAAATTAAGATCTATAATAAATTTCAAAAAAACAATTCAAGCAATCATTATTTTAGCAAAATTTTTACTATTTATTTATATTATTTTCAGGAATTCTAATTTTTAATTATTAAAATGCATAAGAAACTATATTTTTATTTTTGTTACAGATAAAAAAATAATTAATGTAATTGAACTAATTGAATAACAGTAAAAAGAGAACAAAAACACTTGTTATTTCTTATGTAATCTTAAATTAAAATATTTAATGAAAGTTGATATCAAAGTTTAATCAGTAATCGAAAAATATGTAAAGGAGATGAAAAACCTTACATGGTGCGTTATGTCCAGCTGTTCTTTACATTCAAAGCTGGAATGCTTTATGAAATGGAAAGCATAGTAAAAGTAGCAAAATTAAGAAGGACAATTCAGTAAATAATCAAAATCTTTTAGCTCTAAGAGGTTTCAAGGAGGAAGCCAAATAAGCAGAAATAAATTAATGGTTTTCCAGATAAAGATGGTTTCTCAAAGTTTTTTTTAAATTCTGAAGAACCTTATTATTAAAGAAGAAACACATTAAACCGATAATTTAAAAAAAAAATCATTATGTTAAATCCCTCATTCTCATAGGAGCTTACATAGAAAATTCTCTTTGTCATAATACACATTTTTGAAACTTTAACACTTTATTCGTGAAAGCAGACACAAAAGGCTAAAATAAGCAAAAACTAAATTTTTTTATGTGTAAGATAGATAGATATGTATATGTAAATTTTAAAAAGAACTATTTTATATTTACTTTTCAAAGTAATTTTCTTAAATATACCTGTACAACATGCATTTGTTTTCAGTATTATTTCGAAATTACTTTATTTGGCAACAATCGTACTTTTTAAATGTGTCAATTTTTTAGACAACAGATTGAAACTGTTGTGAAATATTCTTCTTATGAATTTTTACTAACATTTGATGAAATTTAATTACTTTTGTGCAATATTTGGTTTATTGGCATTTTCTTTTGTCTTTGTACTTTTAATGGGCATTTTATTTTATTTCTTATCTGTTTTCAAAACACAAATGTTTATTTCCAAAGCCTAACATTTGTTTTTAAACACGATACGAACTCTTAACACAAAAACAGAATAATTTCCTTAAGTAAAAATTAACATAAGAATAGTTTGCTTAATTTTACTGGGCATAGGACGTTTTAAAATTTTGAAACAATTTATTTTTTATCTAATTTGTTTAATAATACCTTCATTACTTTTTTTTAAAAAAGTCATTTAATATTATTTTTAATACAGGATTTCTTTTTAAAAATTATCCTTGCAAAATTATTTTTCAAATAGGTATGGTACATTTTTTAGCCTTTTAATCATATCATAGTTAATCTGCTTGCGATCGAAATAAATGGTTAAGATTTTGATGCATGTACACTATATCCCGTATCAAAAGAGAATTGCTATTAAAAAATTATTTATTTTAAAATCTAATACTTTTTTTACATTTGAATGATATTAATTCTCAAGTTGTATACTTGTAATCTCAATTTTAGTTTATTTTAAAACAATTTGAAGTTATTATTTTTAAAGTTTTCAAATAATTTTATTGGTTTATTTTTTTTTTTATTTTTTAGCCGTTACAATGTCGTGGGAAAAGAAACTAAACTATTTTAATATGACATGGAAAGTGCTTTAGAACCTGAACAAATATATAACTCGAATAATTCTAACAATTACGTTAGATATCAAAATATTTAATTTTTATTAATGAAACAGAAAAACAGAGGTTTTTCTCTTTGCAACACCTGAACAGAAGGCCAAACTTAGATACTAAAACATTAGCATGCGATAGCAAAATATTAATTTTTTGTTTCATTAACATAGCTTCAGTTTTTGTAAAAAAATATTAAAAAATCATCTTCCATTCAAAAGTTACTAAAAATAAAACAATTCATCAAGACAATGACAGTCTTAAACATTTAACAGCTGCATAGAAGTAAGAAATGTGCAAGATAATTAAAAAAATATTACTCAAAAATATGCGTCTTACATTTAACCTGGGAGAAGGCGTGCACTCGTGCAATACTAACGTTAGTGGTCACACGGAGTGTGATGGAATCACTCCAATCCTTTTTTTATAATTGTTTTTGTTGTACAGGATAAAAATCGAAATTTAAGGGAATAATTTAACTAAGAGAAAGTATACTTACCTACTTTTAAGGATTTTTAAATTTTTCTTTGATAATTTGAGAAAAAATTCAACCAAACTAAACAAAATGTTTCAAATGTGCGCTACTTTAATAAAGAACACAAACCACAGACACTTTTAACTAACATTACAAGAATGATATTTTCAAGCAAAACTGTATGTTTTTCGTTCAAGTTATTATATTATTAATGTCATTTGATGGGGACCGACAAATAGTATGTTGAACTTTTTCTTGCGTGTGTCTTTTTGACAAGGTGTAGTATGTCATGTGGTTCACTTTTGGCTTCATATCTTTCTTGATGGAGTCTTTTATGTATCATTTGAAAACTTTCCTTTCAAAAAAAAAAAAAACTTAAACGTTTCATATCCATCGCTTTTCTGAAATTAGCTTTCGTTATCCTGATTAATATCCATTATTTCATCAAGTTCTTCCCTTGCTTGATCAGTTTCAACTTCATCCAATAGAAACTGCAGATGCCCATTTCATTTTTTTATATTATGTTCATTTACAATTATAAATCATAGTGAGTCACACAAAACACCTACCAAAACCAATAAGTCGTTTACAGAAGGAAAATGTAGCCTCTTTATTCAAAATATTTTCGAACAAAAGTGGTAGCGCTGGGAGCTCAGCCACACCAAGTACCCTAAGATTGTAGAAAACGTTTGCCACTTCCAAAAAAGAGGGAGATAAGTGGCAAATAGATTTTAGAGCTCCCATGAAGACTGTCATATAGGAGGATACTGACAAGGTCATTAGTAACGAATAAACGGTTTTTCCAGAATTAAAGATTTCGTGAGCCTGGGGTAACTCTGTATCCCACGCGACCGCTCCTGGGTTAAAAAAACTATTTTTAAAAGGTTAAGTTTTCAAATGGCCTTTAGCTGAGTAATATTTCAAAGTCACTACTTAAAATACGATGTAGGGGAGACCGGGGCAAGATGACGACGTTAAAGTTTTTGTTTTATATTATTTATTTTAAGGTGTAAATCAATTTTACATGAATGTTACAGTAGTCTTTTAGAATTAAAATATATTACCATTTAATTTTTCCAATAAAAGAAGTTAAGGATTATTTTATTTTTTTTATAACCTTAACAAATCGTCATCTTGCCCCAGTACTGGGGCAAGATGACTTTTGCCATGGGGCAAGATGGCGACACTAAAAAAGGTTGAACATATTTTATCTTTTGAATGTGTTACATGGTTTAACAAATGATAACTGAGTTTTTACATCTTACAAAGTATCATACTAAGCGTAATGCATTGTAACGTAATGTTGAAGTGTTTAGTTGTGTACTTAACAATAGTCACAAATAAAAATGACATTTTTATAATCGGAACATTCCTTATGCCAACACTCTTGGCATTTACAGCACTGGATCCATTCTTCTATTGGAGGGTTCATCTTCACATGCAGGACATCTTATAACACCGTCCTTTGAAGTTGATACAACTGGAATGTTTGGCCTGGATTTTATAGAATTAGGCCTACAGGAACAGTTTGAGTTTTTTTTACTCCCTTTTTAGCTTCACGAGCTTTTTTCTGTTTTTTTTTAAAAACTTCCTGTTCTTCCTTCTGCTTTTCCCTTTGTTCTAACATTTCTTTGGTGGGTATGCTTGTAAGAATGCAAGAGCTCAATTTTTTGCTTTTTCTTTTTTTCTCGCATTATGTTGTTTTAGGCAATGGTTTGAAATAAAAAAAAAACTAACAGGCTTCTTTGGTTCATCGGAATCAGCATTTGCCATAAGTTCTGGTTTTTCTGGAGGGTTTATATGTTGGTTTTCTATTACCGGGGTCTGAGGATTAGCACTATTATTCTCAGTTTCATCGCCAACAGCAGCATGGTTAGTAGTTTTTACAGCAGCGTAGTCATGTTCGCTAAACACAAGAGGATTATGAGGCTCGATCCCATATTCTTTAAACCCTTTCAACTGCCTTTCCAACTGTAGCTGATTTGAAGTAAGTGATGCTCAAAACCTCACCAATATTTTTGTCTGTGACAGTTTGTTCTGGATGAGTGACCATAAAGTTGTCACATGATTGGCTATAGTGCGTTTTTAACTGGTCGAAAAATGACACAACAAGGGCCGGAGGCGATGTGATGTGTGTGACGGCAACCCAACCATGATGATGTTTTTCGCTCAGCAATATAAGATAGCCTGCAAAGTTATGAGTTTTGTGATTGTCAAATATCAACAGATTAGGAGATTCTTTACTTGGCTTCACATGAAGATAAAAGTGCTTCAAAAAAGAGAAAAAGGTGCCCTCACTGTTCCAGCCCTTATCACTACAGTTGCCTACAGTTCCTGGTGGGGCTCTTTCTACAAGTTCAGGAAGCATTCGTTTTCTCACAAAAAATCAGAAAAGGTAGCAGATAAAAGCCAGTAGCTCTAAAGCAACAAATTATTGTTACATTCCTTCCTCTTTAGGGGGGGGCTTAGCGGATGGCAAAAATGTCTTCCTCTGGTCACCCCATTCGAATGAAACCTTTCCCGATCCGATGCACCTCTTAGCACCAAAAGAGATGGAAGCGCAAGGTCACTCGGACATACACACAGACCAGCAAGCGCTCACAGGATTCAATAGAATGGACAACAATAGTAAGTTTAATAAATTCCGAAACACGGGGCAAGATGACGAGCTCGTCATCTTGCCCCAGACTATCTGTTTAAAAATATTCGTTCTCATTACCATGAAGGAAGGCAATTAATTGACATTTATTCATGGTAATAGGTAGTATTTAAACCAAGTTACTCATAAATATTAAAGAGAAACGTTATATCTTACCTGTATCTGTAGCAGAGCTTATTTACACATGCATAAAAGTTATATCGTGGCATCGAAAAACAATCAAAGCTTCACAACTAACACAAAAAGGGTGATTTCAGCGTGTCTATACTATAGTTTAACGAAAGACCAAAAGGAGAGCCAGTAATGTTCATTTGATGCTGCTACCTAGTGGAATACGGAAAAATTAAGACATTAGTCATCTTGCCCCGCTCTTCATCTTGCCCAGGTCTCCCCTACTACCATATTCCGAGTGAAGGAGTGTTTATGAACGTCGCTCTGCAAGGCAATGCAAGCTCTATTGGCGGCGAACCTCGTAGTTTTGAACTACGATCAGGTGAGGCAGACGACGCCTATCATATTCCAAATGCTGACGATTTCTATTACCATTCATTAAAGTAAAACTTTTTAAAACAACTTTTTAAAATCTTAAGTTTTACTATCGACAAATTTTCAATTTTTTTATAAAAAAATAGCTCCTTAAGCTTCTATTTATTCGTTTTTTATTTTATTTTTGTAGTTTGTATTATTGATAAATGCAGAGCTTCTTCGCATCGTGTTGGCGATAACCTATCCGATCGCCAATCGTGTCTTGGATTTCGTCGATTATCTGCTGAATGGACCAACAAAACCTCTTCCAGCAATTGATGACAAGATTCTGCTTCTGTCTGCGACTGAATTGGCTGAGAAAATTCGAAAAAGAGAGGTAGTATAGTGGATAAAAAAAGTAATGCATAGCCAATACCTTCCGTTCTCTGTGTATTGTTTTTTTAATAATTACATCATGAACCAATTGACTTGTTAATTTCTTTTCTAAATCTGAATCGTGTTTCACGGATTGAAACAAAACCTAGCAAAAAATAAATGTCTATTCCAGCTTAAATGTAAAGATGTGATGAGAGCCTACATCCAGCGGTCGCAGCTGGTCCATCCCTACATCAATGCAGTGACAGATGCAAGGTACGTGGACGCTTTGCAGGACGCCATCGCTGTGGATCGCTTTTTAGACAGCAGGGAGAAGACGGAGGATCAAATAGCTAAGGAGACGCCTCTCTTAGGAGTTCCTTTCTCCTGCAAAGAAGTTTTGGGAATCAAAGGTATTTTTTTTCTGAGGTAGTAAACTACCGTATTTACTCGAAACTAATCCGCACTAACTTCTTACTACTGAAAATCGGGTGCAGCTTAGAATATAAGGCAAAACATTTTTTGGGTGAGAGAAATTGAGTTTTCACTTCTTTCAAAAAGGAAAAATGTAAACATCCATTCTGGCCATTTGCATCAATGGTTTGTCCCAATCCGTAGTTTATCTTCAGTATTCTTAAACATCGTTGTCTGCTCATATTTAGGAAAACCTTTTTCTATACGCTTGATTATAATTACTTAATTGTTTAAAATATCGGTGATGGTATCCAAACGAGTTCAGTGTGACGCAAGTATGAAAAGGAAGGTAATTTCATGTACAGAAAAAATGGAAGCAGAGCAGCGGAAACTGAAAAGTGCATACAGATGAAACAAATATCCGTCGATGGCGTAAATAAAATTATATAATTTTTGCTTTTAAATTTTCAACGACCTTTAAAAATTATTTTACATTCTTCTTTAATGTATTCTTTAAAAAAATGTTGCATAAAAAATGCATTGGATGGCATCATGCGGGAAAATGATGTCGTCTGCACTAATTCCACAGTCAGCTGTGACAGTGGGAGTGATGAATCATTTTCGAAACATGATGCTGACGGATAGATTGAGTATAAATTTATGTATGTATTTGAAAGATTTTTATACTGGTAAAATAAATTAATTGTTAACTTCTAATTATTTCTGATTGGAAAATTTTTTAAAAAAATTTCTTAAGTAGCGAATTTTGATGAACCTTTAACACAATTTTTTTTTTATTTTCCCCCAAAAATGTGCAGAGAATTGGAGGGTGCTGCTTAGATTCGAGTAAACACGGTGTATATATATATTTGAAAGTACGTTGAATAAAAAATGACCAGAGCTTTTTCTCCCATCACACGCAGTTTTTAGATTCGAGTAAATACTGCATAATACAAAGATCGAGTAAATACATAGTTTCTGCCGTTTTCAATACCTTTGAGCGAAATCAGCTGCTTCCTATGCAAATAGAATCGATGTAAATTTTTCACCGTTAAGAATTCTTAAAAAAAAAAAATAGGATAGATTATTTTAGAAAACTATTTTGCTCCAGGTGGTATATCACTCAAGAAGACTTTTAGCAGAAGTATTTTAATTGCAAATTTAATACTTATAAAAGTTCATTTAAACAATTTAATGGAAAAATATGATTCAAAGCTGACTTACATCTGTCGAATCGTTGAAAAAAAGTTTTGGTGCTACCAAAACCATTAAATGTGTCGAGGATCAACGTCGTCACACTTTGGAGATTGTGGAAGATTGGAACCGGCTGCCATCTTAGGGGGGGGGGGGGGTTCTCGTCACTTGGCTATGGTTCAAAATTAAAAGATTCATGTCCAATAGCCCTCAAATTTCCCGTTGGTATAAGGAATTAATGTGAGAAGTTTTTTTTTTACAATTGGTTAAAGGATTAATAAACAATTAATTTAATCAATTGATGAAAAACATTTCTCATTGAAGTCATGTATTAAATTATTTTATAAAGAGAAATACGGTGGTTTTATAAAATTAAAACAATTTAAAAGTTTGATATAAATTTTATTGCCAAAAAATATAACAATCATAATCTTAAGAAGAAAATGCGTATTTTCATTGAAAAATATATAAATAGCCTGCATACATATGAAGTTATTACAATTTCAAAGTCATAATACATATTAATGACAAGCAGTTGTCAATTGAATGTTATATTAATGTATTGGTTATATTTTAAGGTACATTGCTTAAAATTGATTAAGAAATTATTAGAAGCTGAATCATATCTTGTCACAAATCTACGGAATTATATCAATTCTTACTTAATATCTTCAATATTTTACGAGGCATAAGGCGGGTCATGCAGCATTATTCATGTTCTATTGGTGAAAGGTTTGAGGATCTTTTGTTAGTCCAATAAAAATTTGAACAACACAAATGTTAACCTGAATTATATGATCCGCACTAGGAGGCAACACCAGAACTATTTGTATTAAGTATTTTCAGTAAATTTAGTTTCTTGGTAATTGCATGACGAATGTAAAAAATTCAACTTTCTACAGAATACATTTCACACTACTTTGCAGGTCTGGAAATCTTTCTATACGACTTACATACAGTACATTTAAAAATCATTTTTTATTTCACAGGGCATAATTATTCTTGAAAATTTATGGTTTCAAAATACGCTAATCATTCTTAATTTTTTTTAAAAATATGTTTGCAAAAACTGACTTTTTTAAAGGTACATAGGTTGCTTCATAAAATTGTTCTGAAAAACTTCTTTTAATTCATCGAAAAGCCAGACATACTCGACTGTTTCATGAAGTTAATGCCATGTGAAAAATATTTCCGTTTGAATAGAAAGAACGACAATTAGAACGCCATAAATGAATTCAAATCTTTTTAATTCGTAATAATGTAAAATTTGTTTTACCAATCCTTTTCTCCTTTAAATATTAGAAGTAAGTGAAAGAATCCAGAATATAAAGAAATAATTAAACAATCAATGATGAAGCACATAAAGGAAATTCAAACTATCATTATTATCTAAATAATAATGATCGGGATCCTTTTTGTCATTTAAAAAAGAAATTTAAATTCTACAACAATCTACAGGTATAGGACAAAATAATAGGGATTACCTATTTTTTAAAAGTGTCGTTCTTGGACCGTCCAATACAGCTTCGCTTCGTGTGTCAATAATCTGCCACCTAATGGTAGCGAAAGCGAAAGTATCAGTCGAGAAATTGATGATGTGAAAGTGGTAAAAAAACATTATGCTCCCTCAAAGCACCTTTACACCTTTGTCCACCGTGTAAAGAAGCATGATTATTGGAGCTTGCCTCGCTGGGACGTCCGTGTCTAAAACATTTAACCTTATGGATGTTCCAATGTGTGTGAGGACTGTATCTTGGATTATAACAACCTTCACAAATCAAGAAAAGGTATCCTCTCCGTAGCATAACAGTAGGGAATAGTTTAAATTGACCGACCGAGATAGACGAGCGTTGAAAAGGGTAGTCACCAGAAAATGTATGATTATTCTGCCGCAAATAGCCTTCGATATAAACACCCACCTCCAAAACCCTTATCTACCAAAACTGTTCAACGGGAGCTATCTGCTGTTAACATTCTTTGCAGCATCACCATCCCAAAACCACTAGAATTGTGCGGAATTGTATGAAATGACGAATGATGATTCTGAGGCCACCAAAACTGAACTACAGCAATGGAACGCATCGTCTGATGAATCATATAATTTACACTATTTTAAATCACTAAAGGTGTGTTGGTCTGGGTAACACCAGTAAAAGAATTTCATGCGGACTATCTGGACCATATTGTGAAGCATGGAGGTGTCTCTCAGCTGGTGTGGGGAACGATACTTGATATGGCTTGGGGTTACTGGTAGAACTGAGAGGGAAGGTGAAAGACGAGCATTATCGCAGTTTTTCTCGCAGATCATTTACACTCTATTGTTCTAAGACTGTTTCCGACACAACGTTCTCCATTCCTAGATGACAATTCTACTGTACACACAGCGCTTTGCGTTCATATATGGTTTAAATTATCATAATGATGAAGTGAAACATCTCATGCAGTGGGCTCAGTCCCTTGATCTCAAAGTCATGGAGCCTTTGTGGGTTTTTTAGAGAGAAAAGCCCTCGCTTGATTTTCTTCTCTACTCGACTCTCACTACATGAACTCAAAACCGATCTACTTCAACAGCTGCACCTTCCCATAAACATTCTTATGACCTTTATATCCATTCTACTTTAGAAACAAGCTGTAATTCTGGTCAATGGCTTCTCAACTTCCTAATTAAAATTTGGCGTTCTTTTCCACAGGCATTCTCACTATTTTTTACCATACCTGTGTAATCAAAATATCAGTTTTTACCTCAATTCATTTCAAAATTTTGCTTATTCATAAAAACTTTGAATTTTCGGGATTTATAAAATATGTTGCTGCAATCGCTACTCATCTTACCCATTAACCATTTCCATGTAAAACACAGAAATATCACTTTTTAAAGTGTCAAATACATTTTCTCAAAGCTTATTTTATTGTCATTGTTTACATATCATTCTTTTCCTTTTCTGTCCCGAAGGTTTACTACAAACTGCAGGATTGGTGAAAGCCAAAAATCATGTGGCCGAAGTAGATGGAGATTCTGGTGCTCTCTACCGGAAAGCCGGTGCTATCCCGGTAACGGTGACCAATGTGCCAGAGATTTGTATGTGGTGGGATAGCTCAAACCATGTGTTTGGGAAGACGAAGAATCCTTACGACAATTCCAGGATACCTGGTGGAAGTACTGGTAATTATTACACAATTTCATGTATTCTTTAAATCAACATTTCCATTAATACAATGACTTATTCGTTAATTTTTCTAAAATTTAACTGCTACAAGTATCCAAAAATGTATTAAATCTAGTTATTGGGTTTAGTCTGAGAATCCTACTATATGCTGCCGGAGTAATGTTTCATTTAAGGTATCTTATTAGATACCTTAAATGAAACATTATCAGCGATTTTTTTAATCAAGGTTTTCTGAAACATTTGAGACCATTACACGTAATCAATAAGCAACATAGGTGGTACCTTCACATAAATATTGGTAAATTAATTTTTAAACATTATGGAATCAATTTGACTTTTGATTAATAACAATGTTTACTCGTAGATAAAAAAAATTCTTATTATAGCATGGCATCCTAAAATTAAGCATTCCCTTTTACATATTCCTGTTTCCCACATAGACGATTTAGAATTATTACTTAATAATTCTGAATATCATAAAGCGTTTGTTTTTAAAGAAAAATAACATTAAAATGAAGTAATGATTAACTCAAATGAAGTAGATTTTGCGTTAGTGTTTACGGATGAACTCAACAACTTTTATTCAATCTAATATCTTAGAATATATTAAAAAAAATTATCTGAATTGTTAGCACTCCCCATAAGAACGAATTGCCAATTACGAAAAATTTCGAATCCTAATCAGTAATAATACTCATACGTTTAACTTTGTGGTTTAAATAGCAGCCAAGCAGGTCTAAATGTAATATAAATCCAAGCAACAATCACAAGTGTTTCAATTTACTGGCCTTTATTATCTAATTATAAATAATAAAGGCCAGTCTTTACAATTAAGGTCTCAATATACGTTAAATCTCACTTTATAATACTTCAATAGCAAAACTAATCTGCAACATCGCGGTTCCTTTACAAGATGAGGAACTCAAATCAATCAAACAATCCTAAATTAAATTTCAATAGAGATTAGTTTGAAAACGCGTTACAAAGTAACGATACTTATTTAACCAAAAAAAATCTCTTCAATAAAAAATTATTACAGACTTTAATCTGAAACTAAAAGAATAAAAAATTATATACACATTGCAGTTTAATCCTTTATCTACCACATTATGATTTACTGCAATTTTTTTCATGCAATATTTTTTTGAATCACTACATTGAAAATTAAGGGATGTACATAAATAAAATACTCAACTTTGGGAAATTTAATCCGTTAGATCTAATTAATTAAATTGGTACTTTAAATTACAGCCAGTACACAAAGGTCAAAAATATTTTCATAATGCAAAAAGACCATAGATTTTTTTAACGGGGTTTTAATTTTTAAAAATGCTAAATAACCAGAGAATGCTAATATTTCACAGCACAAAATATTTATTTTTAGAAAAATATGAAATTTTAAAAATTTAGTTATTTTTTTTTTTGCACATAAAAGCAGGTTTTACACTTACAATTACTTTGATGATATTCAAAGAAACAGTTTTTCTTTTCATTAATGCTCAAAAATTCATTACACGTTGTACATTTTGAGTGATTTTTCAATTGAATGATTTTTAAAGCACTGCATCTTGAGGAAAAAAATACTGTATTTTCTGAACATGAATTACTGCACCTGGAGTCTTGTTTAATCCCTTGATCGCCATCTTAAGAATTAATTCCAGCAGATAATTTGCTGGGATTTCATCTGCTAGTGCATCACTGCTTCCAGATGGTAGGTTCTGTAATAAATCCAAAGCCTTCTTAAGTCTTGGTTTCTTTTTTCTAGACTCTCTAAGAAAAAAAAATAATAATAGCACTAATAAATTGTAGATATTTCATTTAATTGTGTGGTAAAAAAAAACAATCTCAGATTTAAAGTTCAAAGTTTTTTTGAAAACGTTAAAATAAAAAAATTTAAAATGTAAAATAAATAAGTGTTAACCAAAAAGAAATGCCAAAAAAAGGCATACTCTATTTCACTATATTGATGACGCTACAACACAACAAAAAACAACAATACGGATGAAAAGAAGTTCTTGCTCTTACACCTAGTCTACTGTCGGTAATTATAAGTACTACAAAGTTATTCAAATGTAAAATTAATTATATACATTGTGACGGATCTATACACGGCTCTACTAACCCCTACAGGATACTTTTAGAAAAATATTTATTTCAACCAACTTTCACCGAGTAAGGAAGCGTGATTATGCAAATGAAGTATATTATATAAATTCTGTATTTGCGAGTTTGAAGAGTTAGTTGGAAAGTTAGTTGGCAAGTTGTTGGCAAGGAGTTAGCAAGTTAGTTGGTTAGTTGGAGAGTGAAGGATCGTGGAATGATTAAGTACATTTGGAATTTATCAAGGGAAGATTACTGTGAATGTATCGATCGATGGTGATTAAATCCAGATAAGGATCGCCTTCAAAGGACATTGGACAAAGCAAAATTAATCAAAATATTATAACTCTTTGGAGGGCTTTTACTTTAATGCTATATTAACTTTTCTATCAAACACACACACAAACTATTTACTTTTATGCATCCTTTATGTATATAATGAATAATGAGGAAGTTTCCATTTCGTTTCATCCATGAGCAAGTCTCTTGTTTATGTTCTATTCTTAAAAAAACAAATTGACAGAAAAATTGATAGATTTCATTGCTTGATTGGTAGTTTCCCGCTAAATTTCTAGTGCATTGTTGAAAAAAAGTGAATTTCTTAATGCAATCGCCTATGAACGAGCCATTTAGAAAAGCCCGGTGGGCCGCAGGTTGAATATCACTAGCTTAGAGGCTAGTGCTTGTTCAGTTTTCATTTTGAATTTAGATGTTATCTTTGAAAGTGTATTACTGAGATCACTTGAAACAATCCTTGACCAATCGAGAAAACCTCATTCTCCAAAATATTTTTACAATCACACTAGTGTCTAAAATTGAAGGATTTGTTCGAATTTTCGTAATCATACGGCCCTCTCATAGCAGTTTGTTTTTTTATTGGAAAAAGTGAAAATGGTATTTCTATCGTCGAATATCATTACCCATCTCATGAACTCCAACTATAACACCGCGCTCAAAAAGGCTGATTTCATTGTTCTCTATTGTAAAGTGGAAACAGGTTTAATAGTGAACTATTAAACCAAAATTTGAAAATTAACAAGTGCCTGCTCAACAATACTTGTGCGCAAATTTGTTTTGTATGGAATAAGTAAAAAGAAATATGAGAGAATTTCGTACGAATAATAAGTTTAGATGACCCTGTTTCATAGTTCAATGCAATTTGGAGAATACCCTTGGTATTTTGTGAAAAAACCTAGTTGGTGTCACCAACTTAATATTCCTAGGTATCAGCAGACGGCTCTGTCACGCTTTTTTAGCGGCCATATCAAGTCTCAGACTTTTCAGCAGGGCCGGAAAGTCTTCCCGGAATGTCCTAGGTGCGAGGCTGTTCAGGCCTCTCCCAGTCATATTCTGAATTGCTTGAGTTTTTCGTATGACGAGGTTTTAGGAAATCCTATCTTATTTCTGGATTTTTTGGAGATTTTTGGTTTTATGGAGATGGTGTAGCTTAGCTACACCATCTGGGATAAGAAACAACAACAACACAGATAACCCTATTATGTATCTTGCACAGTACCCTTTTTGTACTAGTTTTTCCAACGCGTGATTGTATTTTTATACCAGAAGCGAAATTGGTCCATTACAATTCACTGTCTTTAATTTCAAAACGTAGCAGCAAAATTGTTGAAAAACAAGATGAATACTCACAAAAGCAGAGAAAATTGTGAAATTTGAGAAATATGCAATAACATGTTTAAATTATAATAATGGCAATTTTTGGCATTCGGGATAATTCATTAGCTACAATGAATAATGATATTTTTATTGAGATTTTCTGACTTAGAGGACTTTTATAGAAAATAACTACGAAATTTGACTACTATTAAAAAGAGAAACACAATTATAGATAGATGAATACTCATTAGGTGACACAGCTCATTGTTATATTTTTCCTTATAGAATTCTCGCAGTTTTGAATGTTATGCTTATATGTACGGTCAATTAAATTAATGAATAAATGTAATTTGTTTCTGTAAAGGTGGTGAAGCAGCCCTTCTCACAAGCGCTGGAGCAATAATTGGAATAGGAACAGACATCGGAGGTAGCATTCGAATTCCATCAGCCTTTTGTGGAATCTATGGACACAAACCTTCAAGCGGTAATTTTGCATGGAAATCATTTACTCTCATCTTTGGTTAAAGAGTTTAATATGACAATATGACGATGACAAACATTAAAAAACATTGACATTTTGAGCGACAATAAAGACAATTACGGAAACTAGCATTACGACAATAAATGGGGATGTGGGTTCTATTCGATGTTCATGTCTCGACAGTAACCTCTCGACTGACCGCTTCTGGAATTATCCGCTAGAGGTCGCTGTCCCTATATTGGTTTGTTTCAACCCTTTCCTGTAAATTTTAAAATTCTATTTGACATGATTTTCGCACTATGCTCAAATTTCTGTTTGAACTGCCGATCTCTGTATTCAATATATATATAAATAACTGCTGATCTCTTTTAATGTGAATGTTTCTAAGACATTAGATATTATTTTTTTGTAAAAAAAGAACTATGGTTTTTTTTGTATTAATACATGTAACAAATTATTCCTTTACTGTACTAAATAATAAATATTTTGAAGAGTTATAAAGCAATTAACGTAAGGGTCAAGCACATGAATTTTCAAAAAACTATCGATTTTCACTTTTTAATATTTCTGAAAGTTTCAAAAATATCTCTTTATTTATTTTTTAAATGAAGCTACTCCTTCACGTGCATCAAATGAGCTCTGCTAGGAGCATATGTGTTTCCCCATGCATTAGTTTCTGATGACAAAGGACCTCTTATGACTTTTTGACACCCTGGGCCCCAAGTAGGCCCTATCTGGGATCTGTAAAAGTAGCAAGTATATACCAGACATTGTCAAATACTCGTACAAACGGTAATTTGAAACAACTAAATGGGCACTACTCATAATATCACAAACCGGTTCAATCGATGACCGCGCTTCGACTAAATGAGTATTATTCGACCTATGGTATTAGGCCCAGACCTAGACATGGACAACGGTCATAACATAATAATAGTCTTGTCATTTTTGCTAGTTGAGATGCAGTTCGAAATTCTTTCTTTTTCGGAGAATATGTACGTGAATATTATTTGCCATTAAAACTATCCAGATTATGATGTTACTAAGACTGAGTCGAGAGCAACAAGAGGCCGCCACCAAAAGCGAGGCCCGGGCCCAATTAGCCCATGCCTTTAGACGTTCTTGCTGATGACAGTGAGAATCTAAATGAATTCCAAATGATATAAATTAGAATTTATTGGAAATATCCAAAAGCGTAAGGGTACATGTCTATTGGGTCTTAAAAGTAAAAACAGAGGGAAAAAGTTATGATCGAAAAGCCTAAGTAGTCGTAACCGACTCACTGACATTTTAATATCAAAAATTCAATTATGTTATGGCTATTAGAAATATTATCAGTTATCTGCACAGCATAAACACTGCTGTTTGAGATGTTTATTTTCATCTTCTGTCTTCAAACGAGATCCCTCGACAT
Organism: Trichonephila clavata; assembly: GCA_019973975.1. Taxonomy (NCBI): domain Eukaryota; kingdom Metazoa; phylum Arthropoda; class Arachnida; order Araneae; family Nephilidae; genus Trichonephila; species Trichonephila clavata. Next base: position 22,668 of record BMAO01020488.1, read on the forward strand.
GGATTGTGTCCTGCGGGTATAAATTCATTCTGCAAGTAACAAAAGCGGAAGTTGAATGTAACGAAAGGCGCTATCGCCATAATACATACAAACGTGCCGTATACTATAATGAATGAAATGAACCTAGAGATCTAGCTGATCCTAAGTTATTGAAAAAAATGTCTACATGGAAAGACTCACACAGAACCCCAGTGAGTCAGTTAATAGCACCATATGGTCAGTGATTCCTAAATCTACATTTGTGGAATTAAAAGCTCTAAAATTAAGGGTAAATATGGTTATTACACAGTTCAATATTGGTCATGTAGCAAAATTAATGATCTTAAGACATTGTGATATTGAACTAGGTTATAATTGTGTGTCATGCTTCAAAAAATTAGATGCAATTCGGATTGGTGTACCCCAATGGACACATCTTGAGATCCAAAAAAAGGTTAAAGTGTTAAAAATGACAACAACAACAACAACAAAAATAAATAAGAGTTTTTTCTATAAGAAGAGGGTAAAGAAAATGTTATATTTCTGGAAAGTACTAAAAAAAGTAAATGCTCAAAAATAACAAATTTTTACTTTAAAATGTGTTTTTTAAAAATGTAATATTTTTCATTCTGGTACCTTTTTCTCAAAAACTAATTAATAAATAATCCTCAAATTTTTATCAAGCATATTCTTTTTAACGTGTTTACACATTTTAATCGAGGCAATAAAATAAATCTAGCAAACCTTTTTTAAATAAACCTTTTTAAAACTAAATTTTAGGGGGGGGGGGGAGATTGGAGATTTTTTTAAAAAATTCAAATTTAATTTTTAACAAAAAGACGAAACCCTTTATCAAAGATTTATTGAGAAAACACATAACCTATTGTACAAATTTCATCCATTTAAAGTAATTAGTTTCTGAGATTGAGGCACATAAACTTATATGTAATTTAACATGGACTCTTATGGACGTGCCAGAATCCTCTCAAGTAAGTTTTTCTAAAATTTTATGGTATATAAATATAATAGATTTATATTTTAATATAGAATGATATAATTACATTTAATTAATAGTTAGGTATTTGAAAATAAATTACAACGAAAGATGTGAGATTTTCGAAATCTGAAACGCTTTTTGGAATTTTAAATTGATTCCATTAATTTGTTTTTGTTAAATCTATGCCTCAAGCCATTACGAAGCTTGTGTGAAATAAAACCTGTAAAACATATGATGCAATACATTTCCTAAAGATTTTATTAAAATAATACCCAACTTTTTATGCTTATCTATTTAATATTAGTTACTATGAATTAATGTCGCATTTTTCATCCTTCTTTTCTTTTTTGAGGGGAGGTGGATTATTATCGGTGCGGTGCGTTTTGGTTCTTAAAAAAAATCCTCAAAAGAAAAAAAAATTCTGATATAATTCCTTATGAGATTTAGATAACTGAAACGCAAAAATTAAAATAGAAAACAATCCAACACAGCCAATGTGAGAAAATAAATTTCTAATAATAATATTAATTAGATAATATTGTTACAGATTGCTTAGACTAAGAGAAAAAAAATTCTATTTTTTTTTTCTTATTTTCTTTTATTCTGGATGATATCTTAAGTGATTTGATAATTTACTTGGTTTTGATCATTTAAGCTGATAAGAGACAAGTTCATGAAATCTTTCTGTTTAGATAAGGCTAGAAGGTAATAAAAATAAAAGAGATAAAATCTTAAATTGAAGGACAAGACATGATGCAAATTTTTCAATTCCATATCCTTAAAAGAGATATCCTATACTACTATGTGCGCACAGATATATAGGAAAAAACTTCCCATGAGAGAAAAAGCGGTAGATTTAATCGACGGGTATAGAATAAGATAATTTGAAGTAAAAAACAAACTTAATGAAAAGGTAGGAAAACATAAGAATTTCTTAAAAACATGTTTTAAAAATAATTAATATTTAGAAGCTGAAACTATCGCTTTAACAAATTGATCATTCATAAATTAATGTGTAGTTGAAACGAAGAAATGACTGAATTAAGTACTTCAAGTAAAGAAAAGTAAAATATATATTTCATGGTGGGAGGAAAGGGGGACTAAAGAAAAAAATTCCAACATTGTGTATTTCTTAAAATTCGAAAACAAGAGAATAGGCGTAATTTGGGTAATGATATAAATTCGAATAAAAAGTATTTTGGTTTAACATTGTTTGCTTTTTTTAGGCATCGTATCCAATTGGGGCACTTTTCCTTACTGTCACATGACCCCAGATAAGAATGATACAAGGCCTACTGAAAAGTTTATCGGTACGGGCCCTATGTGTCGCTACGCCAAAGATCTACCATTGCTAATGAAGGTGCTTTCGGGAAATGACAGTCGAATCAAGTTGGACGAAAAAGTATGTTCTATCAATTTATATGAGTTTACTTTTATTGGTTTTTTCATACAGGATTCAAAAGTAATCTGTTACTATTACTTAAATTTTGAAAACTTGGTTGACATCAGCGTTGCTTCCAAAGCGCCTTAAGGCGAGATTCTTTTTCAAAATCGGGAACAGATAAAAATCACTTAGAGCGAGATCAGGACTGAAAGGCAGATGGTATAGGCGCTCCCAACCAAGAGTTGCAATATGGTTTTGAATTGCCGTCGCCGGACATTGTCGTCCAACAACAAAAAGCCATTTAGAAGCCCAGGCCACTTTTTCCGAATCCATCTGCTTGATCGCGATCGACTTCTACCCGATGGTGTATCGGTGTCTTGAGCGTTCATCTAATATTTCGTCGTTCGTCCATAGCCGTTAAACACTTCTTCCGTATGCAAAACCCTGAGTTTTTTCTGAAGGGCTTTTTGAAGCTTATCAAGAGGTATAGCAATTGTCTCAATGTACTTGGTACGTATGTGGAAAAACAAAGTTATGTCTTATCTTTAATGTTTCATTCTATATTTTGACTTTCATACACTACTCTGACCACACTCGATAGGGGAAACTTATTTTCCGACTCACCCTCGTATTTTTAAAAGATTTTAAGGAAACTTAAACATTTTCTAAATATTGTAAAGCTACGTGTTGTAGGTACAATTTGTTGGAATTAGCTTAAGATATTCAATATAAAAAGCGAAATTAGGTTTGAAATCTTAATTTTTACCAAAAACTATGAAATAATTTTATTGGAAAAATATTATGGAGTGTTATTAGTTAAAAGCGTTGTTCATAAAAGTAAAAATTAATAGTGGGTAAGCAATTATACTTGCTGGTCCACTTTGTGGTAAGCCTTTAATTTGGCTGTAGAGATTTCCATTGTAAAACATCACTTTCACATACAACTGATTGTAACGTTGTTGTAGAGCCCTTTCTTATCGAACTGGTTAACAAAAGAGTTAATTTTTTCGTAATTTATTACATTATTCGATTTTTTATATAAATTCGTGAAAAAGTACTTTAATTATATCAATAATATCAAATGATTTGAAAAGATCTCTAAGCAAAACTATATTGAATATATTATAGTTTTCTTAAATTTTTATTATATTTATATATTTTTGTCTTTCAACTAAACTTTTTGTTCAAAAATATTTCTTTACTATTTTTAATTATTGCAATAGTATTTGGGTTATTTATAATAACATAAATTTTATATCTTGTAGCCTTTTTCTGAACTGTTAATGCATATTTTAAACCATATATACACATTTTTGCCAAAAAAAAAAAAACACTTCAAAAAAAATATTCCGATCATCTGGAATGAAATCTGGAGAAAAACATATTTGTGTGAAAAACCCTATATACCAAGAATGCAAATGGTAAAATGTTAAAGGCTAATGAATATTAACTTGTCGTTTCTACAGCACCAGGCAACAATTACCGGCAGTTTATCCTGTTGCCTGAAATACAGTTCATTGCGGACATAACTAATAACGCCATTAAAACGTTGGCTAAAATTTCTAGCCAATATGATTACGAATGTGGTCAGAGATAAGTAAAGCTTAGGCATACCAAGAAATAGGCCGTATCGGCAGGCAAAAATATCTGTTCGAAGGTTATTGCAAGGAATTAATTCACCAGCGGAACATGAAGTGGATCCATTGGAACTAATTTTAGCATTCAATGCGTAATCGATAGACATTGGTGGGACTTTGAATTTTTAATCCTTTCATTATCTATGTAGGAGCTCAATGCAAGTTTATTTTTACTAAAAAAAAAGACATTTTTTACATATTGCTTCGTTTTCCCGCTTCAAACTAGTGTATATTACCATCTCTTACTTTGATAAGTATAATAGCATTTTCTTTAGAAAAACAAAAGATATAGCCGCGTATAGCATCGGTTTAATCCAAAATGTAACTTCTGTCTAAATACAAACTTTTCGTATCTAAAATCAGCCTTACATGTGTATATGTTTCACATGTAAGCTTATTAAAAAGGGATTAGAGAAAATACAGATGTACTACTAAAGAGACTAAACTAGTTTATTCTCTTTTCCCGAGATGAATTTTGTGGCTGCGGTAGCCTAGTGGTCAAAGGATCGGACTCGTGGCAGATGCGTGTCATGAGTTCAAGCCCAGTACCGCTGAAGACCCGCCTTGCAGAGGGGATCTATGCACGCTATATATGTCTAGGCTCAAACTTCTTACCGTTGATGTGGTGGGGTAGTTAGGAAAGGAAGGTGCCAGCTCAGGTGTCATCCTCGTCACTTGAACATGGTTCAAAATTACGAAGTACTTTACCAAAAGACGTCGAGTAGCTAAACAGTGCGATATTAATGTTCTCTCACTGACTCACCGAGATGAATTTTGCATATAAAACTAGGAGCTAAAGTTCACTTTGGTGTTAAGGAATCTTTCAGAGAATGCTCATAACTACAATCAAAATAAACAAACACTTAAGGTAACTATTTTTCATTCACATATATCAAACTATCACTTAAAATTACTTTATTTTAGGTTGACTTTCGTAAAGTGAAGGTGTACTACATGAAGGAAATACCGGGAATGTTTAACGGATCTCGACCAGATATAAAGAAGGCTATTATTAAGGTAATTAGAAGTAATTTTGATACATTGATAAAGAGCTTTCTTTAAAAATTTCTCTTTTCCTTATAATAAAATTTTTTATTACATTTATACTTGTACAGTTACATAAAAATAGAGTAGCCTTCAAAATATTTCTCAGCGCTTATCACAGTTGGATGAAGATAATATCAATGTTTATATAGTTAACAAAGAACAAAATTATATTTTATTGGATTAACTAATCCAATTAACATGCGCATTTTTCGCTGTCGATTTACCTTCGGGCTTACTATATAAGGTTGTTTGATATGAGCACCTCACCTTGTGATGGAATCTTTACTTATGTACCTGAGCATTACTACTTAAGCTCAGATCAAAATGGAGGAAATAAGTGGAGATGCTGAATTTAAGTGTTAGGTGATATGTTGACCGTTGTCTGCGAGTTATTCGTCCATGGGCTAAGGCAGGGGCGGGCAGACTTTCCGACGGTACGGACTACTGATTTTTTAAAGTGTTGGGGTCCAGAAGAAAAAAAGTCTGCAATATGTATTATATTTTAAAAATAAATATGGAATATGTACTTATCTGTGTATAACTACATTAAAAAACTCCTACTTTTAAAATTGTGTTTAAAGCTAAACGCACAAGATTCAAACATAATAATAATAGCCACAAATATAACAATTTTGTGGTTATGCATTTATTTATGAAAAAAACTCAAAATACAAAAAATAAAACATATTTATCTAAAATAAGTTCTCGTAGTTTTTCTCAGTATAGAGTTAGTCTGCATACTGTCAACCAACCTTGAATATTTCGGTATATAATTATTAACAGATAATCTTCAAGCGGTCACCTCAAAATATCTTGGCGGTCCACTGGTCGATCGCGATCGACTTCATGCCCATTCCTGGATTAAGGTATATCGTCTTAGAAAGTGTGTGTGCGTGCATGTGTGTGCGCGCGTGTGTGTGCGTGCGTGTCAATACTTTACAAAAATTCTGATACATTCTCGGGTCCCAAAAAGAAAAGTTCGGGCAAGACCCTAAAATGTGCTCAGACTCTTATCTCAGAATTGAGAAACGTTGGGCGCCAATATAAGGGTTGAGATCTCTCAAACCCGCCTATAGATATGGGAGGAAGGGAAGTATAACTCGCCATACTACTTTTCAAACTATGTATTAAACACACAAATTATCAACAGAACTCTAATAATTCAAACTGGAAGAGATGTTCCTAATATTAGCACTATGAGAGTAAACAACGAGAGACGCGAATTACGAGAGGACTTTAAATATTGATTCTCTTATACCAGGCTCAAATACACTGCCCTGACTATCAGAGCTATTATTTAACTATATGACTAATCGTCACCTTAATTCTTTCCACTGTCTAGTTTCTGAAACGCACTAAAAACAGAATAATACCTGATCGGTGGCAATCTATCATCCTCCTTGGATTCTCTATATCTCGCACTAGCTTGAAAAACTAAACTATATATATCCGACCTAATCTGATCACGGCTGTTTCTTCAGAGGCTTCGTTGCGAGTAAACTCGAATTGATACACCAAAGATTTCTCAAGAGGATTAAAGAAAGGATGCGGATAGATCCATCACAGGTCTACTTTGTAGAGTTAATGTTCTTCAATCAACCATAGTGGCCACCCATCTGGTATAGTGGTTAGCGACGCTGACTGCTGTGCCGTAGGGACTGGGTTCGAATCCCGGAGAAATCATGGATGTTTGTGTTGTAATCCTTCCTTCTTTCCTTTGTCTTGTAAACCCCCATGTTATATATTGTGTGGTGCACGGGGTTTCTAAATGTTCTCAATAAAAAAAATCAACCATAGTGGTGGCAAAAAAGTCATGAACACTCCTTCCTCCTTAACCCGGCACTTCACGCGCAGGGTATGACATATCCACCTAACATTTTTCAAGACTCCATCTAAACCTTTTTCGGAAAATGAATAGTTTCTCGTGTAGCTGACTTTAAGGTCATATCCTTTGAGGGGCCTTAGTTTATAGGCTAATTCTAAAGGTATATTTTTGGATACAGCCTCTTCGGGTATGTCATACTCTGCGCGTGAATCGCCGTTACAGTTCTAAATGCATGAACACACTTTAAAATCTTTCTTATGCGATAGCGTCTTATTGTAGTTGTGATGAAGAAATGTGATATTTAAGTAATTTAATAGATAGATATAGTAAAACAGTATTTTCGGGAAAAGAAAAGCTCTTTGCGAGGATGATGAGGAGGAATCGAATGATGAAGAGTATAATACCAAGTATGAATCCTCTACTGAAATCTATCCAAATAATTTAACTGAGGGAGCAATTATCGTCCTTGATAAAAATGACCACATCATATTTAATGGTTAGAAAATGTAATCGTTAGCCTATGACAATATATCTCGTGTTGTTGAACATTGCGACAATAAATGCGTAAATTATTTTGTCAAGTAGTCAGAAACCACACACTAAACATTGAATCAGATGCTGATTTCTGAAGTGTTTTGTATTTCGATTTACAGAAGAATGTAGAAACTTGCAAGCAATACTTCTACAAATTTTTTTTAAAAAATTAAGACCCAGTGAAGACATCGCATTTTCCCGCAACGAAAACTAAAAGAGTGTATAAACATTGTACTTATTGCTCTAATAAAAAGAACAGAAAAACTAAGTTTACGGGCAAAAATGTAATAAACATATTGTATTGCCTACTTTTCTTCCTTTTTCACCTTTTTATGTAAATTTTATGGTAAAAACAGAGTGTTAACATCCTTGGGTATGAGATTCCTGCGCGTGAAGTTAAGGTCATTTTTTTTTTTTTGCGCGTTAAGTGCCGGGTTAATTTTTGTGTTTGACTTAATTTTTTGTAATGAATTTATCATACTTTCTTTTCTATTGTAATTGATTCAAATTTAATTTTTATACTTATTTCACAACTGTAAAATTTATGTAAAGTAAGTAGTTTTTTCGATATTTTTAAAACCCATGATAAGACAAGCACAAGGTCACCGTAATAAGGAGTTTTTGTTTCTTTCAATCGAAATGCTTCGTTATTCCAACCAATCAAAAGCATAAATGGCCTAGGGTTGAAATCAGAATGTGCAGCATGTTATAGTGTACTGAAAATTGTGCGTTGCAATTAGAAGTGTGTGTGTGAAAAGTATTGAAATTTTTGGTGAATATTAATTTTTACCAGATAATAAAAGGTACAAAATGATACTTTTAAAGGTAGAAGGTTATTTTATGAACCTAATTTCTTTTGAAGTACCATGCGGTCTTTCTACTGTTCTTGAGAAAGTTGAAAAGTATTATGAAAAACAAATTCTATTGCAGGCAGGAAGCGATGTAGATGACCAAGAAAAATAATTTTACATAGAGGCAAGTCATTGCCCAGGATTTCTCTTTCAAGCAAAAGCTTAATTTATCGTAAATTTCAAATAATGAACTTTGGCATTTAATGTGAATATGTAGCCCAGAACTAAGAGATGAAAACTGCTTGAAATTGGATTACGAGGCTACAAAACTAACCCAAAACTATTACGACCGATTTTCAACGCAACGAGGGGATTGACTTGGGAATGGATCCCTCATTGTCGATTTCTGAAGACTGAGAAAAGGTAATATTTAGTGATAAAAGTCAGTTTTGGATTTCTGGTAAGCAAAGTAGTGTTAATGTAAAACGTTACACTGAACAAGAATTCAGCTCGCAGTGTCTGAAGCCCCCAGTAAAGAAGAAAGTGATGAAATGGGGTATATCTTCTCCAGGTTTTGTAAGATTTCATATCGGGAGAACGGAACATTAAAACTCAAAGATTACATTAAAATACTACAAAATAAGTTGCTACCAACAGCTGGATACCTTTTGGTAGACCAGTTATGGCTTTTACAGGACGATAATGCTTCATGTTACCATGCAAAGATAGCTCAGAAATTATTCAAAGACAATACTGTGAATAGGGTGAACTGTCGAAGACAGTCTCCGGGTCTTAATCCAATAGAGAACCTAAGGTAAACAACTGCATACAATATTTCTAAGAAAAAACCCTTCAAATAAATGGGAGTTTAAGGAATTTTCAATATTTTTTTCAACCATTTTTTCACAAAAGAACTTTTTGTGAAATCTGTGCATTGAATGCCAATATATACAGAGAGAGAACCGTAACTTAAAAAAACATCATGTCCATAAAATATTGTTGTCCAAACATATAATTTTTCAAGATGAAAATTAAATTTGCCGCATTTGTAAATTTCATTGTGTTATTGTACTACGTATATTATCTTATAATGTGTAATTTTGTACATACTGCACAATCTTGTGTTTAGGCAGATGTACAACAAATGAATACTTGCGATATTAAAATCTAATTCCAAATTTCAAATCAGAGTGAAGAAATACATTGGAATATATAACAATAAAAAAGATTGTTTGGTAGTCTTAACGAAAAATTAAGTAAAACTCAAAAATAAGTCAAATAATAAGAATAAGTGTATATTCAGGATCTTTTTTTTCGCCACTGTATATAAATGAACGTGATTACTGAAAGGAAAATTTTATATGAATGAAAATTATTTTTTCTTTCAGGCTGCTAAGCATTTCGAAGAAAAATTTGACATAAAGACAACACCACTGTGTTTTGAAGAAATGAAATATTCTCTCCCTATGTGGATGGCTAAATGCAAAGAAATAGGAGCTCCCCCACTGCATACCAGTCTGGCCTATGGAAAAAGCTCCATCAACATCTGGTGGGAGATATTCAAGAGTCTTTTTCGACTATCTGATCACACTTTCCCTCTGTTATTTTTAAGTGTAGCAAGCAAGTCTGGCAAGGGAAAAAATTATTACAATGCATTGGAGAAATATAAATCTCTAGAGAAGAAATTCGAGGATATCTTCCAAGAAAATGCCATATTCTTGTTTCCAACTCATCCAGAACCTCCTCCCCATTTCCTCACAACCATTCCTAAAGTGAAAAATGGAGGACATACTTGCATATTCAATATATTAGGACTCCCCTCTACGGCAGTACCTGCAGGACTTAGCGACGGTTTACCCATTAGCATACAGGTCATTAGTGGACAATTCATGGATCATCTTACCATTGCTGCCGCTCAAGAATTGGATAAAGTATTTGGTGGCTGGAAAAGTCCATGTCCGATACAACTCTAATTCAATGTCTAGAATAAATTACTTTAAAAAATGTGTCTTTAGCATGCTATATATACAATTCTTTTCATTATAAGTCTTCTGCTTTCAATTGTTTGTAGTTGAAGCCCTTTTAAAAGACATGTGAGAGTACTACTTAATTGAAACGTATAATTATCTACTGATTTTCTTATAACAAAAAGCATTTTCCTGAGAATGAATGATATAGTTGAATATTTCATTATATGTAAATAAATGAAAGCTTCTTACTCTCAAGGTTTTTCTATTTTTATAATTAAATTATCACCATGTAGAATTACTAGTTAAATAAATATAAAAGAAAGATTTATTTGTCCCAGCAAAAGTTCATTTTCTCTGTTATCTCCATTTAAAATACTGTCTAATCTGTAACAACTTATAAATAAAAACCAGTTGAAACAATAACTTTTTTGAAAAACTGTTACATTTCCCTTTCGGAAAATATGAAATGCAAAAAGATTGGAGTTTGAAATAATTTCATTTTGGACTTTTTGTGTATTTTAGTATTAGCAATCTAGGTACACAATATAAATCTATTAGTTTCAGTTAACTGTTACACTTGTCTCTATAAATGCTTTAATGCAGTATTTCTTAAACTGTAGGGCACGCCCTTCTAAGGGAGCGTGATAACTCTGCTAGAGGGGCTCTAACATATTGAAAAGTCGAAAATAAAAAGTTTAAAAAATTACAAATTTACTGAAAGGAATCAAAACAAAATACATTCTGACATAACAAAAATAAAATGCAGATTTACACCGATATAATATACTTATAAATGCATTAGTACTTCACAATGCGTTTGATAATTAATTTATTAATACTAAGTTAGGAACAAGATTAATAATTACTAGTGAATCCCATAGGTTTGCAAAATACGAAACTATATACACAATTTAATACTTTTCTTGATAACTTGTACGGTTTATAATTAAAATCGTATTGTGGCGTTACTTCAAAGTACATTATTATTTAATTCAATACATTGTTATTGTTTGGAAGGGGGCGCGATGCAAATTATGATTGAAAATTGGGTTGCAAAGTTTGAGAAGCACTGCCTTAATGAAATTATTACTTTTCTTTTTTGCAATAAGACCACGAAGCATATTTTACCATATACTTTGTCATGAAATACATAGCAACATGTAAAAAAAATTTAACACTTACGATATTTATTTATGGTAGTATTCTAACATTGAATTTTAGATTTTTACCTATACAACACTTATGCCCCATTTGAGCTGTGGCCGTGGTAGCCTAGTGGCCAAGGTAATGGACGCGTGGCAGGCATGTCATGAGTTCGAGCCTAGTTCCGCTGAAGACCCGCCTTGTAGGGAAGCGATGTACATTAAATCTGTCGAGAACTCAAACGTCCTGCCGTTGGTGGGGTGAGGTAGATAGGAGAGGGGGTGTCATCCTCGTCTCTTGACCATGGTTCAAAATTACTAGGTCCGCGTCGCCAAAAGCCTTCGTGTAGCTGAACAGTGCGACGTTAATATTGACTCGCTCACCCCATTTGAGCTAGTTACCGCCGTAGCTGGATGGTCATAATCACGAACATTTGACCGGCGTTATATCTGTTGAATTCTGCTTCTACTGTAGATCCGCCGATTAGATGGAATAAAGCTCATTAATTGTGTCGAGTTTCAAAGTCTTCCGGTTGCGCGAGATTGTGTAAAGAAGTGGTACATCCGAATCACTTGAACATGGTTCAAAATTTCGAGGTCTGTCATCAATAACTCTCGTCCTTCTTAGCGGAACGTTAATAAACACTTAATCAGTTCACACAATTCACTTATAAAAGTGTAATTTTTGAGTCTAATATAATATCATTGAGTTTTTAAATGAACTTTAATAAAGGATATTACCCGGAAATGTGATTTTTAAACTATATTCTCTCGCCCACCACGATTCTGATAATTAAATGATGACTCATAAAATTGATTTTGTTATACAAATGTTAAAGATTCTGGAATTTTTTTTCTGCGCAGAATATATGTAAATATTCAAGTACTGGATAATATTTTTAAATGCAAAACGATTGACGGTCTTAGATCGAAATATTTTTCGGAAATTTATCGTAGAAACCATTATTTTAGAAACAAATTTTCTTACAAATATTAATTCAATTATTTGTATTCCATAAATTATTTATATTTTAGTTACATAAATTGTACGTTTTATGGGTCATTTATCTGTTTTAATTCCTTAACGAAGTCAGTTTTTGAAAGACATGATTTTCGTCCCTTTTGAAAATCTTTTCATACAATACATTATAATATTCTCAATCAAAAGTTAACTTTGATTGGTTCTGACTCTTGACTCCGAATGGATTCTCACGTTAATTTTTACTAACTTACTTCAGGGCCTACTTTACAACATTATCTGATATGAAGACCATCTTGTGAAGGAATCATAACATTTGTAAATGAACCTTACTATTTAAGTAGAAGTGTAATAAATGAAAGTGAGGAAGAAAAACAGAGCAGATAAGAGAAATAGTAGACAAGGGTAAAAGTCCGCATTATAAGTATTAGTGATGTCAGAGGAATCTCACCGGAAGAGAATTCAGAAATAGGGATTTTAGTTCCACTGGAAGGAGCTAATGCTTAGAGATCGTGAGATAAGTAAACTCTTATCATTATATTTATTTGATAGAGTTGGGTTAAGTGTAACCACTCCACATATTGAATTAATTTTCAGATTAAATCGAAGCGTGGAAAAGCAAGTTAGAAACAAACATCATGTCTGTTATTAATACTGTAACAAACACGTTACAACTGTAAAAAATTATGATCCTTTTTTAATTTTCCTTCTTATGATAAACGCGTGCTATGCAGTGACTTCTCAATGAAAAAAGTACATTCAAAAATACGTAAAAAAAAGCAAAAATATTTAAGCAAAAATTTCTTCAAAATATAATTATTCAATTCTTATTTAACTAATACCTTAGTCCTATTTATTTTTCAATGGCTGAAGTGGTGGCAATGTTGCTTCACCTGTTTATCAGGCTTATTTCAAACAATGTCGAGAACTTTTTTTCATGCTTTTAACCGGAACAGTTCCAGACAGGATCATCATATACTAAAATTCCCAAATGTATTTTGACATTTTATAAATTTGTTCTGGGAATTAGAGATGATTTTTAAAAAAATGGTACAGATATACAATTTTTTCACTGGATACGAAATTTACAATACCATTTTTTTATTAGAAATAAAAAATATATATATGTGGGATTTGAAGAAGGAAAGGAAGTATCACTCTTTTTCTTCTTTCCCGCCGGCTGAAATGATTGACACTCAAACTTTTCTTTTTATTCAAGGATTATTTATTTTTTCATATCCGTTCGAAGCGCCTGTAGTGCGAGCCGCTGATTGGCTGTCTTTTTTTTTATGCAATTGCATGATTTCGAAATGAAATAGTTTAGTCTGTCTGTGTTCTGGCTCACGGCATGTAGCCGACGGCTGTGTTGTTTAGCTCTTTAAATAAATGTAAATTGTCCCCTAGATGTTAAAACCAAATAAAATGTTTTTGTTAAACATTTTTGAGAAGTTATTTCTCATGAACTCTCACAGATTGGGGGTTCGTAGCCGGAATTGAATTTTAGGGAAATCCCCGCAGATTAGTTTGTCGGCTCTGACATGCTTGCGTGAGAAAAAAACAGCCAACTGTCTCTCGGCTTTTAGGAAGCCGTTACGATTTTGTTCCGGGCTCCAGTTTTGCGGATTCCAGTATTGTTCCGGGCTCCAGTTTTGCGGATTCCAGTTGTGTTCCGGGCTCCAGTGTTGCGGATTCCAGTTTCGTTCGGGTTCCAGTGTTCCGGATTCCAGTTTCGTTTCGGGCTTCATTCTCACTCCGGCCCTGCAGTTTCCTCGTCTGGTTTTTTGTCCGGCACCGTTTCGCTTTTGTGCGTGTTCATCTATAGTCCTGCCTAGTGGACTCAAAAAAAGTTCAGTGATCTTGCTGTATTGCGTCAGTGACAGTCTCGTGTTTCGTCAGTGACAATCTCGTGTTTCGTTTTCACCAGTGTCCGGTGTATATTTCAAGAGTGGACTACCTGAAGAGTCAAGATAAGTACTGTTTTGATTTTCACCAAATTTTGATTTATGGTGCTATGCTTTTTTAGTTGTGAAAAGTGAATAATTTCAAATCGTTAACTTGATCAGTATTGTTGTTTCGATTATTGATATTTTTATTTGATCAATTTTAGAATAGATTTGGTAATAGTATTGATGTTTTTGAAAGTATTACATTACAGTGTTATATATTTTGTGATAATATGATATAATTCTTTTCATGCAAGTTTCGGTTGAATTTGATCAATTTTAGTATAGATTTAGTAATTTTATTGATAATTTGGTTTTTTTTTAAAGTATTACAGTACTGTGTAATGTTTTGTGCTAATAGGATTTAATTCCTTTTCAAGTGAGTTCAGTTATTCTTAATCATTGTGTGTGTTAAGAAATGCTTAGAATGCTAATTTCAGGTTATTTGATAACAGAAAAAAGTACATTTTCTTTCTTTTAAAAAACGAAAGTAGATTTTATTTCTTTTGAAAACGAAAGTAGATTTTCTTTTTTTAAAACCGAAACTAGGTCCACAGTTGTGATTTAAAACCAGTGTTTATGAATAAGTTATGATTTATCTTGTCAAATAAGAATGAAAAATCTTTATAGTAAGTGTTAGCTGTTGGTATAGTACCAGAGTTGAGTAAATCTTGTGATCCACACTGTTTGATAGTGCAGTACTAGGTAAGCATTGTGACTATTGTGTTGGTACTACATTGCACGTGCATATTGTTGAAAAGTGAACATAATCATATTACGTATAACATATTTGTGATTAATATCTCTTTAACGAGGTATGAGCCAATTAAATTCTAATTGTGTTTGAAAGGATAAAATTCACTGACTTGTGCATGAAGTCATTGCCTAACGCGCAGTCTAAATTTAACCTTGTTTTTTTTTTTAAATCTTAAAAGTTGTTAGGGTGTAATTAAAAAGATTATAAACACCAGTGGTGTGCATAACAGTGCATAGTTCTTGTTTGTTATGGTAGATATTATTTTTCAATATAAAGGTAGTGTCTTTGAATGTTAGTATTGGATTTCTTTTTGTTTTTTTCCAATTATAAAAGTCAGTATTGATAATTTTTTAGAAGCTAATTATTACTAGTGCCTCATTAAGTACCGAACTCTTTCGTAATGGCATTTTTAGCGAAAGGTAAAAAGGCGGATCTGGTGAACGTCTGTGAAGAACTCGGTGAAAATGTTCCACCGAACAGCAGAGTTCCCGACATTAAGCACATAATTCTTGAAAGTAAGAATTTTAACGAAGAGGCAGTCCGAATTATGTTGGATAGAATAATCGGAGAAAGACTTGAAGAAGCAGAAGCTGAGCGTCAGCAACTTGAACATGAAGCTGAGCGGCAACGACTTGAACGTGAAGCTGAGCAGCAACGACTTGAACGTGAAGCTGAACAGCAACGACGTGAAGCTGAGCAGCAACGACTTGAACGTGAAGCTGAGCAGCGACGACTTGAACGTGAAGCTGAGGCTGAGCAGCGGCAAATTGAATTACAACGTTTAGAGATCCGACGTTTAGAATTGCAGGCAGCCCCAGCAGCCACGACGCCCCCTGGAAGAACTGAGGAGGTTCATCATAAGATCCCTTTGGCACAAATCACGCCTAAGTTTGATGAGAAGAAAGATGAGATGAGTCTTTTTCTCGTCAACTTTGAGAGGCGAGCTGAGATGGCCAGAGTACCAAGAGAAGAATGGGTAGTTTACCTACTCCATGTGATGCCTCCGGAGATCTCTAACATGTTGGCGAGGGAGACAGCTGAAAACGCGAATAACTACGACTATGTTAAGGAGCTGGTTTTGAAAAAGTACAAGTTGTCTGCAGAAAAACTTAAAACTCTATTTTACAGACATCAAAAGGACCCTGAAAAGACTTGGCGTAGTTTCGCCCACGAATTAAGTTGCTACTTTAGGGAATGGATTTCTACTCTAGAGATAACCACTTTTGAAGGCTTAGTAAACCTACTTATTGCTGAGCGAATAAAGGCAAAAGCTCCTGAGGATATTAAAGATCATTTTTTTGGAGAGTGGCTCGAATTGAAACAGCCTGAAGAACTCGCCAATAAATTCGACGAATTTGAAAGCTTAAAAGATAGCTTAAGAAATAACCACCACGGTAGGAAACAGAATGAGAGTCGTCCCAGTCATAACGACAAATCAAGGTTCCAAGATAATCGCAGAAAACTTAGCGACAACCATGCAAGTTTAGAGACAACCGTGGAAAATATAATGACAACCATGGTAGATCTACAGAGAATCACACGAGATTCTACGATAAACGTCAAACAAAGACTGAACCGGGAGGCAGAGGTTCCATGCCAGCCCAAAGCAAGACTTCTGGACAGAAGAATTTTCGTTGCTATGAGTGCGATTCTCCTGACCACCTAAGAAATGCATGTCCCGAATTAAGAAGAAGTCAAGGGAATGAGATCAACACGCACTCTGACACGCATCCTGTTCACATCGTCAATGAAGTACCAGAAGAAGCAATAGAATATCCAGATGTAGATTTGCAGAAGTTTACAAGACAGGTCAAGATAGGAGACTTTGTCATCACAGCCTTATTGGATACAGGCAGTGTACGCAACCTCATACGTTTTGACGTCTACAAGAGGATGAATCCAAAAACTAAACTTTGGAGAGAATCAACGGTCCTGACCGGACTTGGTCAGGGACAAGTTAAAACACTTGGATCCTTCAGACATGTTGCGAGATGACGACACGTTTGCCGTCTAGACTTTCAAGTTGTCCCCAGCGCAGCTCTTAAGTTTGAGGCAATCATTGGGTCAGCATTCCTCGCCCATGCTCCCTGTCCTTTTCATGAAGAAAAGGTGAAACCAGAATCTCCAGATTGGATTTTCAACATTTCGAAGAAAGAAGAGCAAGACGAGTTAGACCTGCGACACATTCAGAATGCTGAAATTGCCTGTCGCGTTGAAGACATGTGTCTTCGTATCAACCAAAGAAGACGGAATCTACGGATGTATCAATGAAGATCATCTTGAAGACGAAATACCAGTTTATCAAAGAGCTAGAAGACTCTCGTTTCCAGAACGACAAGAGGTCAATAAACAAATCGACGAATGGATCAGAGATGGAATCATTCGCCCTAGTTCGTCGGATTATGCTAGTCCGATAGTTTTAGTAAAGAAGAAAGACCACTCAACAAGACTCTGTGTGGACTATCGACAGTTGAACCGGAAGCTGGTAAAGGACAGATTTCCACTTCCTTTAATCGAGGATGTACTAGATAGACTTCAAGAGGCTCGAGTATTCACAACCCTTGATCTGAAGAATGGCTTTTTCCACGTAAATGTTGACGAAGACAGCAAAAAATATACATCTTTCATTGTACCTGATGGGCAGTACGAATTTAATAAAGTCCCGTTTGGCCTAAGTACAAGCCCAGGAGTTTTCCAGAGATATGTAAATAGCATTTATAGACAACTAATAAGTGAAGGTACAGTAATAACTTATATGGATGACTAATAATACCTTCTTTGGATGAAGCAGATGGTCTTAGAAAGCTAAAGAAAGTATTTGATTTGGCAGTGAAATATGGACTTGAATTCAAGTTTAAAAAGTGTCAGTTCCTGAAAAAAGAAGTTGAGTTTCTTGGGTACGTTGTGAAGGAAGGAACCATACGACCTTCAGATTCGAAGACTCAAGCAGTTAAGAATTACCCTACTCCTAAGACAGTTAAACAAGTACAAAGTTTTTTGGGTTTAACTAGTTACTTCCGGAAATTCATCCCAGGATATGCCGGTATCGCCAAACCATTGAGTGATCTACTTAGAAAAGATCATCCGTTTACGTTTGAAGCCGTACAGAAAGAAGCTTTTGAGAGACTTAAGGAGACGCTGTCTGAAAGCCCTGTCCTAAGGATATTCAGGCAAGGTACAAGAACTGAGTTGCACACTGATGCGAGTAAATACGGCTACGGTGCCGTACTACTTCAAGAAGCTGATGACGGAATGTTGCATCCTGTCTATTATATGTCCCGAAAGACTAGCCCAGCCGAAGAAAAATACAGTAGTTATGAGCTGGAGGTCTTAGCCATTGTGCAAGCCCTCAAGAAGTTTATGGTCTACCTATTCGGCAATAAGTTCAAGATTGTGACAGACTGCTCCGCTTTTCAGATGACGATGAGCAAAAAAGACCTGGTTACACGTATCGCAAGATGGGCCTTCCTCTTAGAGGAATTCGAATACGAAATAGAACATAGAGCAGGACAAAAGATGCGACATGTTGATGCATTGAGCAGGTATCCTATAATGATAATTACCGATACTATCACAGCAAAATTAAGGATATCCCAAGAAAAGGACGACTACATCACCACTCTTAAGTCCTTATTGAACGAGGCCAAGATCAAGAGTACTTCATGAAGAATAAGATCCTGTATAAGTACGAAAATGGCCGAGAATTAGTCGTAGTACCAGAAGGAATGCAGACAGAGCTGATCAAGATGGCTCACGAGAAAGGACATTTTGCAGTCGCCAAAACAACAGATATTGTGAAGCAAGAGTTTTTACATTCCGAAAATTGCAGTCTAAAGTGGAAAACACAATAGCGCATTGTATACCATGCATCCTTGCAAACAAGAAAACCGGCAAGAAAGAGGGGATGTTGCATCCAATTCCCAAAGAAGATACCCCTCTCCACACCTACCATGTAGACTTCATAGGACCAATGCCCTCGACAAACAAGAATTATCAGCATATTCTGACTGTCGTAGATGCGTTTTCGAAATTCGTGTGGCTCTATCCTACGAAGTCCGTATCCGCTGAAGACGCGTTGGAGAAACTTAGACTCCAACAGAAAACATTTGGAAACCCAGTCCGGATAATCACCGACAGAGGAGCAGCGTTCACATCGAACAGCTTCAAAGAGTACTGTGAAAAAGAAAATATCCTGCATCTGCAAATTGCAACAGGAGTACCACGTGGGAATGGTCAAGTCGAACGAGTTCATAGAACCCTAATTCCAGCACTGACCAAGCTTACCCTTGAAGACCCCACGAAGTGGTTCAAGCACGTGCCAGAAGCACAAAGAATTTTGAATGACACCATCTGTCGTAGCACTAAGTTTACACCATTCGAACTTCTGACAGGTGTAAAGATGAGAAGCAGCGAAGACATCGCCATAAGAGAAATCCTTATCGAAGAGATGTTCAAAGAATTCAACAATCAAAGAAACAAGCTTAGATCAGAAGCTGTTAAAAACATTCTCAAAATCCAAGACGAAAATAGGAAGCAGCACAACAAGAAGTGTAAGGAAGCTACCGAATACAAGATCGGTGACATCGTGGCCATCCAAGAACTCAGTTTGGAACTGGTCTAAAGCTTAGACCCAAATTTTTCGGACCATATGAAGTGACTCAGGTCAACGGCAAAGGAAGATACGAGGTATCCAAGATAGGGAATCATGCAGGCCCAAACCAAACGACAACAGCTGTCGACCTAATGAAACCTTTTGGATAGGTATTTTCTTTTTGTTCCCTTAGTAATTTTCCTTTGGCATTTTTCTACGTGTGTTATTTTTATGGCTCATACTTCCACATACTTCTACTGTGCATTTATTTTTAAGTGTTTAATTTGTGAACTTTTTTTTTTTAATAATTTGAAGTGTTTATCATTTGTGATTTATTGTATTTCTTTTCAAATTGCTTCATAGTGTATTTTTATGTCAGTGTTATTTTTGAATGTAATTTGATTGTAAGCATTACAGGATGCTTCCGTTCTAAATTGTTTTTATACTCGCGTTCGCTGAGGACAGCGACATGTCAGGACGGCCGAGTTGTGGGATTTGAAGAAGGAAAGGAAGTATCACTCTTTTTCTTCTTTCCCGTCGGCCGAAATGATTGACACTCAAACTTTTCTTTTTATTCAAGGATTATTTATTTTTTCATATCCGTTCGAAGCGCCTGTAGTGCGAGCCGCTGATTGCTGTCTTTTTTTTTTATGCAATTGCATGATTTCGAAATGAAAGAGTTTAGTCAGTCTATGTTCTGGCTCACGGTATGTAGCCGACGGCTGTGTTGTTTAGCTGTTTAAATGAATGTAAATTGTCCCCTAGATGTTAAAACCAAATAAAATGTTTTTGTTAAACATTTTTGAGAAGTTATTTCTCATGAACTCTCACATATATATATATATATATATATATATATATATATATATATATATATATATAAATAATATATATATTAATATATATATAATACGTTTTAATAGGTTTTATTATATTATAATAAAAGTTTAAAAAGTATTGTAAAATAAAGTTATATATAAATAAAATATTTAGTTTCTTAATGACAGCGATGAACTTTAAAATCTTGTGGGTATTTAAACATCATAAAGGGCGTTAATCCATTTTGCATACACGTTTATAACTTCCTTTTCGATTATTTTATTGTGATTCGTGAAACGCCAGAGTACCATGGAACACAGTTTGAAGACTATTGATCTAAAGTAACTCGATGGCTAATGGTAATGGATGTCATAACTTTGTACCTCGGTCTAGTAAAAAAGACGACACTTCAACTTGTATCCAACATTCCAAACTTTCACACAGCGCCGACGTGTGGACTTTCAGACACAAGAGGTTTAACGAGTCTCAAGCCTTGATCCCACTAAACACTGAGCATATTTAGTGGGATCAAGGCTCGATCTTGGGACTTGCTAGACAGGAGCTTGTGTTCAAGACCATTCGATTAACATGTCCACAAAACATTTTTCAAGTAAATGCTTCTATTTGAAATTTATAAGAACTCTAGGAAAATAAATCAAAATTTTTCTGTACTAAAAAAAGGGAAATTTCCCATGTTAAGTTTTACAGAATATTATAAAATTAACAAAAATATTCAAATAACCATCAGTATTATAAAGAAATGTAACAACATTATTAAATATAAAAGCTTTTTTCTTAGAGCAAGGAGTTAAATCATTATGCTAGTGGTGTTACTTTAAAAAAGATTCTAAGATTTACGCGTATTTTCAATACGTCATTTAACAACAGCTTACGCTGCTCTACCTCTTCTGTTTCTCTCACCAAACTTTCGTTTTCTGAAGTTGGTATAAATAAACCAGCTGAAGGAAGGAATTGTATGTTTTCTTTTTGAATAAAATAATCTAGGATATATATCGGGGATGCTATGAGGGAGGGGGCGTGATTGTGGTTATTCCTAGTTTTGTGTCAACGCATCCACACCTATTCTAAGTTTGGGTTTGAATCACAATATCTCAAGTGAGGCATAGTTTGACGAAATAGATGTTTTAATACTGGGTTAGCCTTCTCAAAGCCCCTATCTAAAACCTATAAAACACTTTTGAACACAGATAACGTAGCCAGCTAAATCGACCATCCTCCTTTCCAGCAAGAACTTCAGGCGTGATGCACGTCTGAAAGCCAATTTTAATGGCCACTTTTCAAAAATTGGTGGTAGATCTTCCCAGAAGTGTGCTGACTCCATTCGATGCAAAAAAAAAAAAAAATCAAATTATTATAAAACACGGGACTCTCCGACTAGTAGCATTGAGTCTATATACACTTTTGGACAGATAGTGTAATTACAAAAATAAATTTGACTGAGTTGAATGTAGATATATGATGCTCTGAGCAACTACTATTACACAGTTATAACAAGGCTTTTAAAAAGAGTTAGAGTTATGAGTGTAACACAAATGCGGATAAGAAATATGCGAACATTAAAATTGTGAACAGAACCCAAACAACATTTAATTGATCACGATATGTTATAGCAGATTAAGAAGGTGATATAGTGCAATGGTTTTCTCCGTTATATAATTTTCTTACGTCTCTTATCGTGCTTTGAGCTCATAAAAAATAATATCTAAAGAAAAACAGTTTAGAAACATAATTGATTTCGTAAATGGAAAATTGCATACCATTATCATCTAACCACATATACGAAATATGATTTTAAAAATAAAAGCTCAATAGAAATATTGAGATAAAACATGTTCCTACAAAATAATCAACTATAGTAACAATTCTCATGTTATTCTACATGTAAGTAAATTGGTTTCAAAAGCAACAAAGAAGATACAAAAAAAAGTTTGTAATATGAGATTCTCTTTTTAAATTCATACTAGGAAAACCTAAGAAAACACGTATCATAGATGAAAATTCCTCAAGAGAAAAAAACGATTGCAGCGCATATATATTTCCTAGCCGTTACCATGATGTACATGCTGTTCATGATGTAAAGATTCATTATGTTAAATACTGTGATGTTATATATATATATATATATATATATATATATATATATATATATATATATATATATATATATATAAATTACTAATATATATATATATATAGTAATATAGCATTTAAAATTCGATTTATTGAAAAATATACTTATATCTGTAACTCTTACCTCTTGATATAAGAAGGACATAACTTCTAATTAATCATTTCTAATAACCTGTAAATTTGTAGCAGAATGATTTTTTTTGCTCTCTAAAATCCCATTACTAGTGTAGTTTTTCTCAAACTTTCAGTATTTGCGACCCAATTTTCTGTCATAAATTTCCTCGCGCCCCCCATACAATAACATTGTATTGAAAGCAATAATACTGTAATTTGATACTAAAGATACGATACGACTTTAATTATAAACCATGTAGTAACAGGTGTTGATGGATGAAGGAAGGCAGATGAGCTTGGGTGTGGTATTCCTCTTTCAACATTAAATTCGTTGGGAGTTGTGTATTTAGTTTTATTTGTCAGATAAATAATTTATGTCTATATTTTTAAGTTCAGATTAGTAGTCTTTTATACTGTTGTACCTGGCATTGAAAGAATCTGATGATGGATTTGATGAGTTGCCTTAGAACTGTAAAACCAGCTAGTGAAATAATAATATGGTAACGGATTGAGCGGAATAAAGATGTTTAATATTTTCACCTTCTTATATGGTTTGTAAACTTATCTCATACATAATATATTGAATCATGTTGAAAAGTTAACACTATAACCGTACAAATTATCCAGATAAACATTAAATTGTGAATATAGTTTTTGTATATGACAATCCCATGGGAGTCAGTGGAAATAACTAAACTTGCTCTTCGTTGACAATTGATAAATTTATCATCAAATACATTGTACAGTACTGATAAATTAATAAGTTTATTTTTAGTGGAAATGCATATTTTCTTATTTATTATATCAGAATGTATTTTGTGTTGCTTGTTTTCAGTAAATTAATATTTTTTTAATAATCATTTATTTTTGATTTTTCGAAAAACTCGCGCCCCCCTAGGAGGGCGCGCCCCACAGTTTGAGAAACGCTGAACTAGTGCATTTGCGAAAACCAATTTTCTGCGGAACTCTACTCCGTTAAATAAACATGCATGCCAAATTTGAAGAGAGCAAAAACGGAATTTTGTAATCGATCCCGATAAGAGTCAATTTCCTAAAGAACTGCTCTCAACAGAATTCATATCCCCAAAAGATTCATGCAAACCAGATATCACTTCATTAGTTGTTTGAAAACAGTATTTTTTGTCAATACGCCCTATTAACCCCCTCTCACCCTAGGAGTCATTTTCCGTAAAATCCATTCTTAGTGGATCTCTATTCAAAAAAAGAAACATGCTTAAAAATTTTAAGTATGGAAGAGATCGTGGAGAGAGAGCATATAACTATTTTCAACTCAATGAAACGTCGATGTGAAGCTGTAATACAGAAATAAAGGCTAGCCCACTATGTCCTGATAGCCCACTGTTATCATCAGTGTATACCTAATGTATATTAATAGTTTTTGTAAAAAAAAGTTTTTTTAAATTTTTTATTTGCGTTACACATGATTGATTTTTGTTTTTTGTAATGGGCTTAATTTTCTTTAAACTAATATGGAATAGTCTGTCTTTTGTGCAACTTAACTTTTTCTATAAGCATACAAACTTGAAAAACACCGCAATTTAAAAAAGTGTTCCAATTTTGCCATTACTGTATATGTATTTATATACATATATATAGAGAGAGGAAGTAGAGCTCACGTACAGAGTTTTTCAAAAAGCAGCATAAATTGACAATTATCTATTTTCAATTCTGTTTTCCTACAAAAGTGGATCTCCCTGGACTTGGTGGTCGTGCAAGCTAATAAATGTAGTTTTATTTTGTGTAATAGCTTGTAAACACCAGTTAAAGATGGTTTAAGTATTCAGTGACGAAGTCACAAGTGGTATTGTGTACAGGTTTAAATTCTTACATTATGATTTTTTCTAAGCTTTTTTGTTAAGAATACAATTTAATGAAATAATGTGAGGATCTAAATTTATTGTGCTTCTCTTCTTTATTATTCAACATTCTTTTACTTGAAAATTTTCATAACTATTTAATCGTTTTATTAAAATTTTTAATTGCTGGTTTACAGACTTTCACATTTAGCTTGACAAATCACAGATAAAACACTTTTCTCCCCTTTTTAATATATATATATATATATATATCCCCTTTTTAATATATATATATTATAATTTGCCCAAACTTTATCTTTTAAGGTTTTTAATTTGAAATGGTCATGAGTCTCTAGGACTTCATGTACTCAAGTAACTGTAAATTACTCACCTAACGGGATAAAATCATAACTTTATCTCTCTGAAATTAAAAGCTCAGTGTATTTAAATTAAGAATTACATAACGAAAATCCTTCAATTATTTGGACTAATCAGAAGAGGCTTCTGCCTAGGTCATGCGAGTTTCTGACCTTCCGGTTCTCGAATCTTTTCAAGAGGTACTGCCGTACTGGAGATATTTTGTTAGCAGTAGTGATGGCATGCTGGCTAAATAATTCGGTATGGCAGTGTCGAATACTGGTCCCCACGTTCGCTAATCGGTCTCCACTGGATTTTTTCTCTCTCTGGGATACCCGAAGCAGTAAACATATCTGAAGTAGCTCCACAAATGTTCCAAGACCTTAAAAAACGCCTTAAGAACACGTGTGCCAACGTGTCATGCTATATGTTCCAACATGCGGATTGTGACATTCAAACGAAGATCCAAATGTCAATTGCAGCTGACTGTGGAAGTTTGAACGAAAGCTGTCATCTTCAGACGTTGATAAAAATATAGATAAAATGAAGAAAACGGATGTTAAGCAAAGCAAATCTTAAAGTCATTTCATGCAATATGTTTACAATTAAAGTCCTGGGTGGATTACAGAGCATATAAGGGATTATAAGAAATTAAAACAAAACAAAAAGAATTCCAATGCCAAAATGTAAAGATGATAATAAGTACCAAATAGCAATTCTTTGAAGAATAACTTTAATTTTAGTGAATTCACATTATTTATTTGTAATTAATAATAAAAATCAAAATTATTTAAAATTCATGGAAAATAAACAAAATGGATACAAATATTTAATTTGTTCGAACTATATTTTAACATCTTCGAGAGCCGATCCATAGAAAAAGTTGCTTTTTAGCAGAATAATATAAAAATTTTTTCACCCACGCTATTGTGTCACGTCATTAGATTTTAAATTTTAATCTCAATTCATCTTTGAGAATAAAAAAGCAGTAAATTCTTGATTTCACGCCAGCTATAAAAAATATTTGATAAAAAAATAAATGAAAAGCTTAATTGAGGATTTTATCTTGAAAGTTTAAAAGTTAAAATATGCGTTTAGCATTAAATGTCATGTATTTAGAATTAAATGTGTTTAAAAACAGTTTTTGAAAAAAAAATAAAGATTATTATCAAAATATAAAGTTAAATAATAATAGTCCATTTAAATCATTATAATATCTTATGAAAATACTTTGATATTTCAGTAGTAAAAGTATTGATATTTATCTGTGTATTTATTGTTGTAATGCCACCTGACTGATGGTTTAGTCCAGTGCTTCTCTAACTTTCAATCAAAATTTTCATTGCACCCCCCCGCCCCTTCCCTTCATGCAGCAACAATGTATTGAATGCAATAATAATGCACTTGACGTGCTGAAGCTAAAATACAACCATAATTATAAACCCTACAAATTATCAAGATAAGTAATTAAATTTTGTATATAGTTTTGTGTATGAAAAGTCCATGGGAGTCACTAATATTTATTTATAAAATTGTTCTTTACTTAGTATTGATAGATTAAGTATCAAATTCATTTGACTAGTGGTCCTTGAACTGTGGTCCGCGAGCCCCTGAGGGCCTGCAGAGTCTCTCATGTATAACGTTGAGTTTTCTCTCTTTTACAAGCTCCGAAAGGCCTCTTGGGGAAATTGAAAAATGTGCCACACTAGACTAGATTACTAAATAACCCCCAATGAAGAAACTCTACTAGAACTTGTATTTTTATCAAGAATATTAAATCGAAGAGGAATGTTCAAAAACCTGGTCCGTGATGTCACCCTGATATATTAACAAATGGGGGGGGGGGACTCGGTGATCGGAAGTTTAAGAACCGCTGCATTAGACAGTACAGATTTATTTATACGTATATTAAATCAGTGCAAATGTGTATTTAAAAAAAAATATGCAAATGTGTAACAGTATATTTGTAATTCTTTAAATATTTTATCTTGGACTTTCTGATATGCTCACGACCCCCCCCCTCACGTAGGTTTATCACGCCTCCATGGAGGGGAGGGCATGCCCTACAGTTTCAGAAACGCTGGTTTAGTCGAATTAAGGTCCACAAAATACATCGTGGCAAAGAAGTAGTTTTTGTTCGAATCCAGGGCCTATGGCACAACAGTTAGTGTCACTAACCACTAAAGCGTTTGGGCAGTTAAATACAGAAACAAAAACAAGCTCTTAAATCTGTAAATATAAGAGGACATTCAAACTATACACAATATTGAAGAATAACATAGTGCCAAATACACTGATAAGTTTCTAAACAGTCTGGAGAGGTTTTGTTAATTTTACATTACATGAATACGCATACATAAAACTGTTATGTCAATTTCAGCTGTTACTATGTAGGATTTTACTGTTATGCAATCTAGAGGTATCTCCTTACATCGATTTAGGCTATTTTGTGAAAAGGAGAACCATATTATTAGACATACATTAAACCAGGCAATGTAAACAGATTTTAAATAATCTCAAAGCTTCCAACAATGTTAATGATCACATTGGTGCATTAAAGTCTTATGATTAATGAAAATAATCTAATTAGTTTGCGTCGGAGTAAAATGAGACGTTGAAAATACTCTTTTCCATCATTAATTAATGAAAATTAAACATCGATGGAAGGCCCACGTTCTTTTATCTGAAACGGGAGGAATAAACTGAGAATTTCATTCGAACTCGATAAAATTGTAGTCGTAAATTAAATATTTTGCCAACGTAGGTAATTATACAGGAATATCACACAAATTATAATGATCTTATTCATAAAAATTCATTTATCAATCCACGATAGTAAGGATAAATATTTCCTATTTTGATAATAATTAGAATTACAAAATTATCATTATTAATTCAATTATTATTTCTTCCGTATAATTACAAATTGTGTTTGTAGTTTATCATTTAATGTCGTTGCACTCTGAAAAATTATTTAACTCTCTTTTCTTATTCACTTTGATCGCCGCCCCGTTCTTCTTTCAGGCTTATTTGGATTTTATCATTGCATTATTTCATAAATAATAGGATGGATATTTATTATCTTTATTTTAATAGGGTATTTCCAGAAAAAATAATGTATACCATCTTATATTTTCTACAAAAGACAATTTAGGTATTTAATTGTAGTCTAGTAGCAATTTATAATAGCGGGAAAAAATGGATTTATTTTCCTTCCAGCTAGTTTCGCTCATATAATGCTTAGCCTATAATAGTAAGTATAGATGTTAAGTGGTTTTAGGTATGTGAGCTTACTTCTCCTAATTTCGTAGAGACAGTATATAAGTACTATTTGTACAGTAGTATGCAGTATTACTTGAAAGTAATATTTTAATTACAATAATGAATCATGATTAATGCTTCTAGTGTAAAAATTCATTTATGCTACTCATTGAGATTACGGGTGTTCAAGTACAATTTTAATAATTACTGTATTTTTTTAAATGTGTTTAATATATATGCATAAATAAAATACCTTGTGTTCTCGGCAATCTTTAATAAAATAAGAAAAGTTATTACCTGGCGTAATATCGCTGAAGATTCGCCAAGTAGAGGCACTGGGGAGTACGTTAAATCTGTCGAAGTGCTTTGTCCACCCATTGGCGTAGAGCATAAATTCCCGTCATTTGAACGTGACTTAAAATTGCAAAATCCGACGCCAATTGATCTTGTGTTGCTTAAGAGTGAGACATAAATTAAAATAAAATTAAACATAAGACACGATGCTATGCACTCTTTACTTAAATTACATTTTAATTTGTTTGAATTAATGCGATTTAGCTTCAAACGAAAACCGAATGTACTTTTTAAAGTAAATGATATTGTCAAAGCATTGGAAGAGGTATTTAATTAAATGCTTGACAAGTACTTCTCCCTGTAGCGTCTGTAGAAGATGGAATTAAAGTGGAAACACACACACACATGACTTAAATATATTGCGTGATTAAAACCCCTTAACTGGTTTGCCCGTACAATGTACGGGCTAACGAAAGCTGGCTACAACTATTTTGCCCAAACTGTATGCGTACGGGTGTTTTCTTCTTTATATCTTTGATATGCGCATGTTTTGAATTCCTATAGTGATATTATTAGTTTAGTAATTTTAAGGGAGTAGTTTGGTCGTGCTACTGAAATACTTCTCATACGGAATTTTCTTTGGGGTAAAGAGGAAGTCAGATTTTTAAAAATATTCGATTAAGAACGGGATTGGCAGGGCAATGTGCAGTTTGGTGTCTGAGGAGAAATGAAAATGGAAAGACAATCCACAAAAAAGCCAATGTTATCTCTGTCTCCATTTAAGTATATATGAGAAATATTTTTAAAATATATAAAGCATTCTTCAAAGCGTGCAGAGTGTACTTATTAAAAGGAAGCATTTAGAGGGGAAGGTAATTTGTGTTCCACAACTATAAATAAATGTGATGTGAAAACTTTAATATTGAAAATTAAAA
>BMAO01020489.1:0-33519 GCA_019973975.1 Trichonephila clavata
TCCAGATTGCTTTCAAGTACCCGGAAAACTATTCTTCCTTTATTCTTCTTCTTGTCCAAATAAAGCTTTAGAAAATACATTTCCTTTTCTGTTAAATTGTCGGACGTAGGATAAATAGAAACTATGTTGACCAACTTAAAAGAAGGCCCACTTCTACTTTGCGAGCGCTATCAAGAGAATGAAACTAACCGTTTGGAGAACTGATATTGTGTTAGATTTTGAGAGATAAGGTGAAAAGACGCAGTAGAGGACTGTCCAAACGAAGCATGGGAAGGGGTAAAAAAAAGCGATATATTTGAAACTAAAGAGTTCCTTCTTTTTGAAGAAAGTAAAAGAAAATTGTTACAATCTGTAACCCGACTGAGGAGTCTGCGCTTTGAGAAGAAAAGGTCATTGTATTTATTTTGAATGTTGATCAAAAGAGTTGACTTCGTAGGAATGTGTTGGCTCTATCTTATGCACAAAATCACATACAAAAATCAGTCCATTATCGCCCAAAAATCAGAGCAGTAATCTTATAACTTAAGCAATATTATGCAATTATTTGAAATCTTGAATAAAAAGTAAGGTCCGAAGGCGAACGATCTAATTTTTGGTACGAAAGGTGAAAAAAAAAATAAGAAGCCCCTGTATGCTGTCATTACTAGCTAAAGAAACTATAACGTACCCATAAGAATAATATATTATTTTTATGTAAACAAGTTTAAAATACACGAAGCTTCTAGGCAACTTAAAAATGTTTGTAGTCATAATATTTTGTCTTTTATATCAGTTTGTGTTTGCGGTTTTACTATCAAGTATTCTAAAAATTCAAAGCATTTCCTCTTATTTACTAATGAAAATATTTTATTATTGTTGGAAAAATATAATTTTAAATTTCTTATGTGTATATAAATAATTTATTATAAGGGATACATAAGGTAAATTTATAAATTATTAATATTTCATTTGCAAGTAACATAAGGGGCAAAGTAATAAGACGGACCTCGTAATTTAAATGACGATCCAGTAACGAGACCGATAACCGAGCTAGAGCCCCCTCTTCTAATTTCCACACCATGGCATCGTAAGTGTTTTGATTTAATGTGTATCAGCTCTACAACATGATAAAACCTCTAATAGCGACCATTTTTTAAAAAAAAACATTTGGTGATTATGTTATTTATTACATTTTTTTGCCACAATAAATGATTTTTGTGGTCACGGTAGCCTAGTGGTCTAGGTTGTAGGGGGGAGGTGCATTTTAAATCTGTGGAGAGCTCAAACGTCCTCCCGTTGGTGTGGTAGTTAAGAGAGGGAGTGCCAACTCAGGTGTCGTCTTCGTCACTTGACCACAGTTCAAATTACGAGTTTGGTCACCAAAAGCCCTCGTGTAGCTGAACAATGTGACATTAATATTTATTTACTCGTTCACTCATTAAATGATTTATCACAATTTACAGCATGCATGGGAAGAATTGCATGAAAGGAAATGAAAATTTAATTTTTGAAAAAAGTTTGTTAATGAAATTCAGATTTAAATTTAGGATTCAATAAGTTTTATGAATTCTAATGTATCAAAATAGAATGAATTATAGAAGGAATAAAAAAGGACAATTATGCATCCAATCTAGCATTCCTTTACGGAAATTATATAAGAAGTTTCTTAAGAGGGGGTATTATGCATTTTTCTAGCATTTCGGAAAGAGAAAAACAATTATAATTTGAGTAACAATGCAGTTTCCAAAAAACCTTAGCTGATTTATAGCGATATGTCTATTGATATACACAAGTTGCGAAATCTTATCCAGTTTTTAAAACTACACATAAGTAACGTATTAATCTTCTTGATTAAAGAGTTATGCAGTACTCTCAAAGCAGATATTTTTATTAAAAGCTTTTAAAATCTTCAGAGTAATAAACTAGTTTATAATAGTTCATTATCGAAAATCTGAATTTTACGTTATGACATAAAGAGATAAGCTCTCATACTTTACTTTTTCTTTTGTATTATTGATTAGAATTACCTGTAATTCATAAGATTTCTTATTTCTAGTTTGATCATTTTAAGTTTTAACATTAGCGTAAATTATGTTTATGTGTATCAAATTCATGCATTTAAAGTAATGAAAAATAAATTTATAACATTTCCTCTATTTTTATGAATTTACTGAAATATAAGTAAATAATATTTATATTTTATCAAAATATAAATACATTTTACTTAAGTAAAATCAATTAAATTTTGTTTAGTTTATTGCACCTTTGTCTATAATTAAATAAACGTTTAATTTTTTTTATGCAATGATTTTTATTGTTATCTTTGCTTTACGCTATTTCTCTCAATGCTCTTAATAATACTGAAAAAGAAATCTAGATGGAATATAGTTTAAATTGTTAGGAACCATTTCTTTTTTAAAAATAAAAAAAATTCCCGAAATTTCTTGATTTGAAATCATTACTAATTATAACATTGGATTTTTTCAAGAAAACCTGTTTCCCTAAGAAAGGGAGAATGTATGCATAATGCAATTATTTATGAAATCAAATGTCTTTTTTTATAACAGCAAAAAATGTCATAGTTGAATTTGATAAAAATTATCTGTGTCAGTACACATTTTGCGATATTCAATGCTTTACCGGACTCTTTTACTCACTTTGCGCGATACAGTTTTTATACTTCATTATGAACTAGAATTGGTATAATTCACTGTTTTTAACATTGAATTAGAAATAATTGATCTACACTAGAGGATTGAATATTATCTTTGACTCAAAAGTAATTTTCCCCCAACTTCAGAATTTATTAAAGTGAACACGGAAGAGTAAAAAGTAGAAGTAATACTGTAAATCTGGTAGAAAAAACTATTTCCAAAGCATATGTATGTAATGCAGGTTTACGAAGTAGAAAAAAAATAAGACTTACTCACTGGTTTCTTTCCCCCACTAGTCAGTAAGAATTACGCTTTCATGACTGTCTGAAAAATTGGGGAAGGAGAGTTGGAAAACTCAATAATTAAATTAAACAGGAATTTTAAGTGTGATGTCCATTCCTTAAAAAAATGTGTATCATAAAGGTAAAATGTGTTTTTTAAAATTTTAGGGGCATGCTTAGAAATAAAATTTCAGTTTTATAATTAGATACATTTCTCTGTGGATAAACTCCATTTAAAATTGGAAAGTATATAAAATTACGGCAGGAAAAACTTGTCAAAAATTCTGACCGCTTTTAAAAAAAAATAATTAAAACATATGCTTTGTATTTTTAATAATTTAAATTAATATAAATTTAGAAATGATCTTAGTAATTTATAAATAATTGGAATATGATTTTTAACAAAGAGAAATTCATCCATTTTGTTTAAAATAATTTACTGTAAAGAAATAACTGTGTGAAATTGTAGTTTCTATTGTTACTAAGGTAAAAAATATTTCAATACACCTTTTCGCTCATTTTATACGCATTTAAATAAGTGAATTTATTTCTAATTCGGCATTTAATATAGTTATTTTAGAAAAGGAAACCATAAGAGCGAGTATCCTAAGGTTTTTTTATGGAACGAGAATTTTTGCATTTTAATCTTTCTTTTCATATGAAAACATTGAAAATTAGGAATAATAGCTTGTAAAATTTAGGCTCTTTATTCCATTTAATTAAAAACTATAATACATGCAGAATGTACTTACATTTTTGTCTTGTTCAAACTCAAATTTCATTTGGTACAAAAACAAAAAAGGAGTCGCTTACTCAAATCAAATATGCATTTAGCAGTAATATGTAATGAAACCCTCTTTTTCCTTATTCAATTCCTACTATTAGTTCACTCAATCTATATATTAATTTATCTTGTTCAAATTTCAATTGTTAATAAAATACTTTCTATTCATCCTATCAAGTTCAAATAATTTTTTTTAAACTTGTAGTGGATGACACTTGATGTTAATACAGATATTTCAAATATTAGTTCATTAATTATCGGTTTTTCAGCCAAATTAGCCATTCTTACAACAATGTAGACAAATCATGCTCTTTATATAATTCCTACTATAGTTCACTCGATCCATATATATATCGTCCAAATTTTTAGTCGTTAATAAAATACTTTCTATTCATCCATCAAAGCAGGAATTGACTTTTATATTATGGTAGGATGTACTAATTTGTTTGAAAATGAGTTTAATTTATAATCTGATTTAGCTTTCAAGTATGCAATATATATATTGTTTCTAGTTAATTTTGGAAGTCTGCTTTTTTTATTTTTACATAGAGAAAGTTGATACTAAGTCATAAAATACTAAGCTTTTAAAAAATTTTCGTTTATATTAAACGAAAATATCGGAGAAACTCGATTCATTGTCAGAGTGAAAATCATGGCTTCCGGTCAATCTATCATTCGATTCTTGTATTCTTATGAATATATAAACATATTGAATTGGTGTGTGTTGATAAAACAAGTATTTACGAATACGTAACGATTAAACTGTAATTTGACGACCCACAGAATGAGCGAAACAAATAATCGATTAAATAAAAATTTAATCAATGAATATTCATTAGCTCAATGTATCTAAAATTATAATCAAACATTGTATTATGTAATACAGAAAATTTAATCTGAAAACAAGCATTTCACACACAAATCACTTTAGTAAACGCTTTTTATTCTGTATCAAATTACTTACCCTTTCGACTTACAGTAATTACGTTTTTGAAAGATCGCCCCTTAAATCAATCTTGGTTTTATTTGAAATACTTATTCATAACCTTTTGGAATTTCTGGGTCATGAGTGATTGTTTATTTAAATTAATCTAATATATTTTCGTTAAAAACCCGGAACTTCAAAAAACAATCATAAACAAGAATGTGAGCGCTTTCTGCTCGTAATCGTATTACTTACCATGCAATTACATAATTCAACTTTTTATTTAAAAAATATTGAACAAATAAATTTGTAGCATGTATTTAAACTTTCAATTTCGAAAAATGGTTATATATAGTTTTTTGTCTGTCCAATATGCTTTCGACAAGAAGCCAGCTTATACCATGCGAATACGTCTACATCAACGGAGAAAATGAAATGTTTGGCATCGTATTCAAAGCAAGCGCCGATATTGGCGAGAAAATTGCTTTGCTCTGTAACCCTGCAGAATGTCATCCCCCTCTTTCTTTCCCCTTTACTCATGTCATCCCCCTCCTTCCTTCCCCTTTACTCATGTCATCCCCCTCCTTCCTTCCCCTTTACTCACGTAAAAAAGTTCTCTCTATTTAACGACTTCCCAAAACTTGGATTGCATACTTAGTGAGTTATGTTCAACTTCAGGTTTTCTGTGATAGTACGTAAGTATTCAAATCTTCATAGGACTAAGGCCTATTTCTATTTTCTTGCTTTGCTGATGATTGAGAAGAATTTCCTGTCTTTGATTTTTATCTCCCACTCTTCCATTGTTCGTATAATTTTGAAGTAGAGAAATTTTTTGCTACCCAATGTGTGCCTTGATAACGAATCAAGAAGCTTGTTCTCTCACCAAGAAGCTTGTTGACTATTGGGACAAGTCTTTATTATAAAGGAGTTCATTTCAAAATCCGGTTAAAGTGTAGTATGGGGCTTTCGATTTGGCGATTTTTATATAGATATTATGGTGAGATAACGAATTATTTCCGGCTTCCGGTCACTTATTGCTAAGGGAAGTAGATTCGCGATCGATTTTGGTCGCCAAAATCCTTGGCGATGTCAATTTCTTTTGTCGACCAAAATCGATCGCCAAGCTACTTCACTTAGTGATTGGTGTCCGGAAGCCAGAATGAATTCGTTATCTTATAATATCTATAAAAATCATCAAAATCCAAAGAAAAATCGCCAAATTCAACATTCACCCCCCCCCCATACTACACTTGAGCCCATAAAATTAAAAATAGAATTATTTTAAGCAGTAGAAATCGTAATTTAGAATATTTCAGAAGTAGGCTTACCTGCGCTCAGGAGAGCTCTTCCAAAGGAGGGTATATTTCTTTCACTGCCTCTAAAAAGGCAGTAAATAGCTCATTCGGATTGCTGTCTTGCTTCATCTTTCTCCACATGTACTCCGCAAGGTAAGAATCAAATTGATCCTTACACCTGCGGGTTTCAGGAAGAGATTTTTTTATGGCGCTCCACGAACCCTTGATAGAGTTTGTGTGAGCGCCCATTTCTGGATCCTTAAAATGCAATGTATGATTGACTGAAAGGAAACCTTCATCTTCCAGGCAATTATAAGCTTTCGAACAATCCGATATGATGATGGTACCCTCCTTTATGTTGCTCTTGATGGATTGTAGAATAGTATCCTTCGACCTATCCTGAACCACATGAAAAAAACACTTATTTGAAGATCTTTCAATTCCTCCAAACACCCAGGTTCCATTCACTCGTTTGCCTCTGTTGTACTTCCTTTTACCAAACATACTCTCGTCAATTTCTACAATCACATCTGGACTTCCAAGCATCGAACTGTCGTACACACATTTCCATGCATACTTCTCTACAAAAACTTTTCCAATCCGTGACTGTTTACTTCGAAACATTTAGTTTAAAAGAAATGAAGTCACGGTTGGCTTTTCGCACCACATATTCATCATTTTAGAATGTCACGCATACTCAGCTTACTCTCCTCAAACCAGCTGTTCCTTACAGATATCTTCATGCGATGTCCATTTGCTCCTTTCTTTCGGCATTCCCAAATATATCCATCACTTGAATTCTTTTTCACCAGATGCATAGCTTTTTTGCAAACAGAACATTCTGCACTGGCAGCAATCAATCCTTCCATGCACCACTGTATCACAGTCAATTTACCCTTTTGTTCCAAATAAAAAAAACACAAATCATACCTTTCAGACATGCTCTTCAGGATAAATCAAAGGAAAATAAAAGAAATCAAGAAAACGGAATATAAAAAATGGCTTGAAGCGTGAAGTATCCAATATGAACGGAAATAAATTTTAAAATGAAAAATAAATAAAAGATAGAATTTTTAATTTGAAAATTGTCTGTTTGTGTTGAAATTATCCACAATTTTATTAATTAACCAATAGCAATTTTTTTATAGCATTACGTGACCTTATTTGCATAAGACGACAAATCAAAAGTCAAGGGTTACCAAATGAAACAGCACGCCAGAATGAATTCGTTATCTCACCATGAAATTGCGATAAAATTCACCAAATCCGAAGAAAAATCGCCAAATCCAAAGCCCCCCCCCTCGCCATACTACACTTGGGCGAATTTTATACATAAATGATAGCTTTATAAATATTACTTTTAATTTCACATTATCTCTTTGATTTTAATTTCAAAATTACAATTTGTAAATTCTTGGAACATCTACTGATTAATTAAGTAGCATGGCTATCGAATCCGGTCGCCAAAAACAGTTATCGCGGGGAAAATAACTTGGCGGCCGCTTTTAGTCGCTAAAAAAATTAACATTGCCAAGGGCCTTCCCTATACTACACAAAGGTATTGTATATTATATTAGGAAAATAAGAACTGCTATATAAGTGGAAAAAATTTTGAACCTCTAATTATAAACTCACATATTTTCTTAAAAGTTTTAAAATCTGTTTCATACAAAATGTTTTTTCAAAAAATTTGAAAATAAGGAAAGGAATTTCTAAAATATTTTTCAAAATAATTAAATGAAACATTTTGTGTATGTGTTGTATAATATTAGAATTGTTTTAACCTAGAATGGTAATTATTAAATTTAGTAATTTATACATTACTACAAAATTTGGGTGGATCCTAGCAGGGCACACTTCTTGGCGACAAATATTTTGGCGCCAAAAAATTTGGCGATAAAGTTTACAATATGGTAACCCTGCAATAGTAACCCTATTCAGACAGGATTTTTTGGTCAGCGGTCATTTTTATTCTGATGGTCAACTTGAAGACGTGTTAGATTTTTCTGGAAAGCTAAATTTGAGGAATGGGTGGATTTTTTTTAAAATGAAACAACTGCTGAAAGAATATTTGTTAGAGAGAAAGGGAGATGCGTTGATAAATTCAATTTGGACGATGTGTTTCCTCACTATTGCATCTTAGAAGCAACGGTTTTTCTGTTTTCCTCTTGAAGCCATTATGGAAACCACGTTTTCTTTTTTGAAGCTCGCCGAATGGATATTTTTTCTTTTGAATGAAAGAGGTAAGGAAGAAATTATTGCTTTGTGAATGAGTGAACGATTGAAAATATTTCAGTATGTATGTTCGAAATATGAAAATAATTTGTCTTTGAGAGAAATGGAGATCGTTAGTTCATTAGCCTAAGGCATTCATATTGGATTTCTTTTCCCACTGTAGCGTTTTAGAAGCGACACTTTTTCAGTTTTTCTTGTTGAAGCTGTTTTAGAAACTACGTTTTCTTCATAAAAACACGACAGATGGATTTTTCTTTCTGAATTAAAGGTAAGAAAGTAATGTTTGTGTTTTGTGTGGAGGTTTGATTGATAGAATCTTGTAATGGATGCTTGAAATTTGCATTTAATTTCTTATTTTTGATTTTATGTTTCCTGTGTTGTCCGTTTTGGAAACCACGTTTTTCGTCTCTTGATGCCATTTTGAAAACTACGTTTTCCCGACTTGCTTACGTCCCTGACGCCATTTTGAAAAACGCGGTTTTTTACTTGGCGCCATTTGGCAAAAACCTTTTGTCGCCAAATACAGCAGTGTGCTGTGCTAGGATTTTACCCAAAATTTTTGGTCACTTATGTATGTTTAACAAGTATTTTTCGTGCTTGCCACTTTGATACTATTGCAACAATGCCAACGATCAAGATAACTCACCAAGTTGACAACCCTGATTTCACTCTTATTGTATGGGCTGAATTGACAACCATATGCTTCGATTCATATAATGTTGCCAATACAGTTGCGATGATACATAAGTATTAGATTCTTTAATCAATTTCGCATAATGACTAAGATAGAATGTTTTATTTTTTTGTAAAAATGTAAATTTCCTGAATGTTTTAGATCAGGAATGGGCATTAAGTAGATCACGAACGACCGGTGGACCGCCAAGACATTTTGGGATGACCACCTTTACTAAGACCTAAGGCGTGCATTCTATAATAAACATATTTTTGGAATACCAACTCCAGATAGATCGGAGAATAGGCTTTTCACATTCTATTTGTAGTGTCTGGCTACTGTTGGCGGAAGATTATGGAATGTTGGCGCTATTTAGTGTGTCTTAAGCGGTGGGTTACTGATTTAGGGAGAAGATGATTGACCCTCGAATGGGACGGTCAGGGAAGAGGAGTCCCTCGTTTTATTAGGAGCGCGAGGTAAAAGAAAGGGCGTTGGCCTTGCAACGTAATGGACAGGGAAGGAGGGAGTTCCGTTGGTTTTGAGACTGGACTTTTTGTGTATTGCGCGGAGAATCGCGCTTGTGTTTTGGTTGTATTGATTAAGAGAAAGATAGAATTCTGTTCTGGTGACAGGACGTGCTGTGTCGAAAGTAAAAGTAATAAGGACATTACAACACGCGCACTGTTCTCAAACCAGAGCATAGAGGGAAAAAATTTTTTAAACGCCACAAAAGATTTAGTAACGGTTCTAGCCGAAATGGGAGAAACCGTTCACGCTGACCTTGGAATTATGGAGTTGAAACAGAAGTTAATGCTAAGTAAGGCATACTTAGAAGATGAAGAATTCGTCAGAGATGTCTTAGCAACTACAATAGAGAACAGAATGGGAAAAGAGGATAGAAAGAAAGCAGAAGAGCGCTGCTTGGAGCGAATACAGGAACTGGAATTAGCGAGAACAGAAGCAGCAAGATGGGAAGCAGAAAAGGAGGCCAGAATAAGAGAAGCAAGGCATAAAGAAGTGAAGGAAGCTAGACTGAGAGCCGAGGAGGAAGCTAGACTGAGAGCTGAAAAGGAAGCTAGACTCAAAGCTCAGGAGGAAGCTAGACTCAAAGCTCAGGAGGAAGCTAGACACAAAGCTCAGGAGGAAGCTAGACTCAAGGCTCAGGAAGATGCCAAAGCAGTGGAAGAAAAACACAAGTGCTTACAAGAGGAGAGGTGTAAAAGAATGGAAGAGCAAAAACAATTTTTAAAGGGAAAGTCGGATGAAGACATGGAGGTACCTCAAGCAATCGAGAAAGTTCTTGTTTTCAAAGGTGAAAGAGCCCAAATGCTTAGTGGTAATCCAGATGCTGTAGCTCAACCTGTCATTGTTGGGGAAGGAAAGGGTTTATTTCGAGACTCATCTAAGGTGCCACTAATTCCTGCCAATAAGGAGATGAGTGAAGGAAAAGAAGAAACATCAGTCGATGTGATAAGAGATGAAGTTAAAGATGATATTAATCCGACGATCCTTAATAAAGAGACATTGGATTTAGAGTATGGTGAAATTGAAGAAGAAAAGTCAAAATTGTTCCAGAGAAAATGTAAAAAATTAAGCAGAAAGACAGTTGCAGAATTACAACAGAAAGTGAATTTAAAAGCTTCAAGCAACATTATACTTGTGTTCCAGCATTGGTGTTTTAAAGGTAAACAAGATAAACAAGGAATAGAAAAACCTGCTTGGAAACTGCATGATTGTATCAAACAAATTGGTATTATGAAGATGGGGCAAGCATTGGGAGAAAGAGATGATCAAAAGACAATGAAAGCTAAGATGTGGAAAAAGGTTAGATTCAAGTCGAGAAAGAGCCACATAGATTATCAAAAACTCGGGAATAGTGTTTCTGAACGGAGACCATGTATGAAAGTGTGAAATCCGTCCCCCCCCCCCTTGCAACATCAGTTAGAACACGAATGGAGCTAACTGGACACTTGTTACTCCAAACGAACACTTTTGATGTAGGACATTGCTCAGGAGGTAAAATAATTAATCGTTATCCGTTGGACATTAATAATTCATATTATGTATCCTTATTATTGATTTTTATGTGCATTGTTTATGCATATATGTTAACCTTAATATTCATTTAAAAGTGAAATTTTCATAGTTTGCTAGGAAACCGTCTATTATTGAATTTATTTACTATTTAAGTGTGGTTTAACTGTGTACTCTTAGAATTAATTCAATAATGGTATTTGTGAAACTTGATATTCATAGTGAAATAATGTTAGTTTGCTTATTTACTATTTGAATATAGAGAGGAAAAGTTAAGATGGCATTTTGTTTGTATCATGAATCTCTTAATACTTTGCTAAACTATTAGCTGCTTAGATTTTTTAAATTTTCCTGTGTGTGTTTCTTTGATGTAAACTGTATTTTCTTTATTGGTTAGCATTAGTAATTATTTTTGGATAATTCTTGGTAATACTTTTTATGTGAATGTGCTGATTTTGTATTTTCTTATATATTTCTAGTATAGTGTATTATGGTAATCCATATTTGTTATTTGCCAATAATTGTACTGTTGTGTATGTAGTAGTGCAGTTTTAGGGAGAGGTCTGCCAAAGTAGTCAGTTTTTTGTTTCAGATTTATGCTTAATTTGTAATTAACCATAATCTTGGCGGCGACGTGTAGTGTCTGGCTACTGTTGGCGGAAGATTATGGAATATTGGTGCTATTTTGTGTGTCTTAAGCGGTGGGTTACTGTTCTTAGGGAGAAGGTAATTGGACCCTCGAATTGGACAGTCAGGGAGAAGAGGAGTCCATCATTTTATTAGGAGCACGAGGTAAAAGAAAGGGCGTTGGCCTTGCAACGTAACGGACAGAGAAGGAGGGAGTTCCGTTGGTTTTGAGACTGGACTTTTTGTGTATTGCGCTGAGAATTGCACTTGTGTTTTGGTTGTATTGATTAAGAGAAAGATAGAATTCTGTTCTGGTGACACGACGTGCTGTGTCGAAAGTAAAAGTAATAAGGACATTACACTATTCAACTGTGTTTACTGAAGCAAATGACAACACATGTAACTTTATTGGAAGCGAATGATGGCGCTTAACATGTTCACTGTCTCTCTCTGCTGCTGTAGGGGGGGGGAAACGATCACTGTGATGCCAGTCATTAAAAGGAATTTTTCCTCACACGTTAACTGAAGGGTACAATAAATGTTAATGACCAGTTCTTC
The DNA here is from genome assembly GCA_019973975.1 of Trichonephila clavata. Classification (NCBI taxonomy): domain Eukaryota; kingdom Metazoa; phylum Arthropoda; class Arachnida; order Araneae; family Nephilidae; genus Trichonephila; species Trichonephila clavata. Next base: position 12,046 of record BMAO01020489.1, read on the forward strand.
TAGTGATAGCATGGGTTGAGACATCCTATTGAGCTATTGAGACATCCCATGTTTCCACGGGATTGGTTTTTCATGTTGATGTTATGTCCTACGATGGTGTAGGAATTGGCAGTGAACAAATGTAAGTTCATATATATATGTTGGTTTCAGATTCATAGGTTCATGTATGTTCTCTGCTCGCTGCATTTAATACATCCATGCAATATGGTCTGGCAATCATTCATAGTTGTTCAAGCATTCAACTTAACAATTTTGTGTTATGTGTGTTTTTGCTGTAAAAATAGTAATATATTTAAAAAGAGGAGTATGATGTCAAAAACATGTGTTAAGTAAAGAAACCATACAATTTTAATACAGAAGGGCCACATCTAAGCCACTGGGTGGATCGCAACACCTTTAAAGCATTAGAAGTAGCCTGTACCCTGGAAAAATCCGCCCACCCCTGTTTTAGATCATTACAAATTTTCATATGTTTAACTTTTTTTGGCGCAGAAGAAACGCATCAATACTGAAAATGTGCTCATGAATTTTTTACACAAAGAAAACCCGGTTGGCGACCGGGCGCATAATGCAGCTATCGGAATTTTAGTTTTTCCTTCCATAAGTTTTTCTATATTGATCTGCATGCTGTTACAAATATCCTCGTATCTCAATTTTTTTGGAAAAATGTGTAGCACACTGTAGGATAACTTAATAACATTTTTTTTCTCAAGGACAGTGGTGTAATATGGAAGATATTCAATCAAAGATCAAAACCCCACCAATAGAGATACATACTTTTTTGCATAATGGTTATATCTCGGTGCTTTCCTGTATGCTTTTAAAATATAAGACTCCTTCTATTAAAGCGGTGTCCACTTTAAGGGGACACAGTACGATTCAATTGACAAAAATCAGTCAAAAAATCAAATTTGACTTTTTTTAGCTTAAATTATTCTTTATATACCTTTCTATAACCTGAAAAAATTTGAAAGCTCTAAACTTAAAAAATGCTGAATTATGATAGCTATTACATTCGTTTTTATTCACATCCCTATGGCAAATCAAAACTTTAAACTTGCTTATCTCGGAAAGATAAAATAACAAGGTTGTCTTCATTTAAAATGCTAATGCTTTTTTTTTTGTGCCTAATGCTTTGAATTTTTTCTTACCTATTGCTAATAATATGTGTAACAAAAGTTAATATGCATTTTTGAATCAAAGCAATACTTATTTTTTTTAAAATAATTGAACTCGGAATTTGTACAATTTTTAAGGAATTTTCAATAAGCATTAGTAAAAAGAAGTATTGTGTCAATATTAATCATGTTACCGCAAAACCCATACCAGCCTTTGTTATACATAGTTTGATGAACTTGTAAATCAAATTTCATGCGTGTATGTAAATTTTTGTAGGAGTAGTAGCATTTTAAATCACTTCACAAATTTTAAGTTTTTTCCTTAAAAAATTAAATGGCTAGCTTTTTATGAAATTTTGAGCACAAAATCTATTTTACATAGTATACACACATAAGAGGCAACCAAAAATATTTTGAAAATCCTTAAATTATAATGAAGGCCAAAAAGACACAATAGTGTGCACTCTATTAACCATGTAAACACTTAGCCAGTCGACCTGCCAATTAGTTGGTGAAAGCAGATGTAAATAGCCACACATGCAAACATCTCTTTATTGTTGATTATTTGACTGTTTGATGTATTGTAACTGTTCTCAATTCTGAATGTAAAAAAGAGTTGGAATAAAATAAAAATGGTGAATAAAGGTTGATCTGAGTTAACCACCGTAGATTTTCTTTGAGTGCAGGTTATAAAATTAAAAAAAAATTTGCGTAAATCGTACCATGTCCCCTTAAGGAAGTAAATGCTTTATGTATGATCAGAACTTTTTACTTTTGAATAAATGAAATTACATTTAAGAAAATATGCAATTTTCCACTGTATAAAACTCATCTTAAATAAAATTTTAAAAAGAGCTGATTGTATTATAATAACCTTCATTGGGTGGAATAAGCAAACAATATTTATTTTTTATATGTTTCATTTTAAATTTTTAAAAAAATGGGAGTTCTAAATATATTAATGTTTTTTTAAAATTATTCTGTAGTTTTTAATGCATATGATTCCAACAGTAACAAATTAAAAATCATAGAAATATATGAATTTTTTTACTTATAAATTATATTAAGGTGAGATTAGAATGGTTAAAAATTAGTATTTGTTTTTAAAATGAGATTATGCATTACTGTGTGTTCATTATATTTTATATATTCACTATTTATTCACTATTCAAGTGTTCATTATATTTTATATATATTAAGTCATTGTGTTATTTATTATTTTTTTTAGTCATTGGAGCCATAAAAGTTTCTTTGAGTTTGATTTCTTAAATTAACATTTCAGTGTGTTTCATTTCAATTGCATAACATATAACCAGATTAAGTTAATGCAATGAGATTACAACATTTGGGTCCTCTGGATTTCTTCTGTCTTTCAATTTGCATGAGTTAGAAAAAAAGTCATATTACCTTTATTTCACATAAAAGTTAGAGGAAAGTAAAATAGTTTAATTTGATTTTTTTTTGTTAATTAGTTAATTTTAAAATAGTTAATTTTTATTTTTCTCCAAAAATCAAATATTCAAATATAGTCATATGATATGTAGTCCACAAGTATATTATCTTATAGAGAATGAAGGATTATTCTTATTGAACAACAATGCTCTTCATAGTACATTAATGAAAACAGATAAGAATACTAGTAATTGTAGTAAGGAGCTATACTAATTAAATGATTCATTAGCTTAGAATTCTTGAGTTATTTTTACCGCCATTCTCTTTATCAATTTTACTACTATTTCACTTCTTACACTTTAGAATTTTATCAAATAGCACCATTTAAAAGCCTATTTTTACAGACAGGCATTTTAAAGAAAGTCTATCAAAAAGTTTTTTTTTTCAAAATGAATAACATGACCTGAAGAGCTCAGTACATTCAATTAAAACAATTTGTAAAATTCTTGCTGATTCATGAAATTAACTGCCTGCTGTCAAATTTTGACTTATTCATTTATTATGCATGTATCTTCTACTATAAAATTAATATTTTAAGAAGCGAATCTTGACATTACATCCTTCTTTCACATTTCATTAGATAAGTTCCAACAGATCATTTCACTAATTTGAGATAATCTGCAGGTAACAATTCATTCCTGTACATCTTTACCAATCTTTAACTTATATTTGAACAGTATATTCTGCAAAAAATGATTTATTTATCACTATAAAACCCATTTTCTCCAATTTAGATAAAATTTATGTTTCTCCAAAAAATAAAATAATTTGTAGCTTTCACAATTTAATGCTAAGGAGATAATTGCTCGTTAACTATTCAGCCAAATATTTTTATATCAAGTTTTGATTCAAGTAATGCAGTATGTTGCTTATTAAATGAAGTTTACCTTTCATGTACAGGTGAAAAATGATAATTATCATTTGAACATAGTTATAATTACAAAGTTCATCACTATTTACTGCAGTGCTTATCAAGAACAAAGTAGGCTTTTTTAACAATGCAATAAAATTAAACTAGAAAAAAGTGTTGATGAAAGTTTCAGTTTTCCTTACTAAAATTACCATTGTATATCCCAAATAAAACTAGTATGATCCAATAACAGATTTCATTCCTTAGATTTTCTAGATTACTAATGTACATCACACTGTGAAGCAAGATGAGTGCAATTTTCAATGGCAATTGTAATTTTGAACTACAGTCAAATAACAAGGATGACACCTGACCTCTTACCCAACTCTCAGAACTAAAAATCTTTTAGCTTCGATAGAAATACTATGTGTTGTCTCTTCTACATGACAGGATATAAGTTGCCACATGACAAGCCTTTTAAGAAATTGCGGCAAAGACTGTTCAGGTACTACATATGTACTCTCATTCAGTGAATACAACTATTAATTTTATTCAATTAGGAAATATCAGTATATTTATTTTTGTGTATGTTACCTATGCTTGCAAAACAGTCTAATTCTTTCATAATTTTTTGGTGTAATTTATCTTTTTAATTAAAAAAGTATAAATCAAACATATTGGGTATATTTTTCTTAATTTAAAGCCTTTTTTTAAAAAAAATTTAAATGCCTTTGTTGAGGTTTTTTTTAATTTCAAAAATATACTTCCATGATAAACTATTATATTGAAAAATAATATTGTCTATCATGAATAGCTTTCTTGGTACTCTTAATTGTGACTATAATTCAAACTAATAATCAAACTGGTAAAATATGGGCCACACAATGCTTTGTTTCAGTTTTATATATTTTTATTGTTTTGTGTACAAACTACAGAACTTCTGTGGATTCTACTATGAGAAAGTATTCTTATTTTATCGTGGTATTTTTTTGGTTTCGTATCTTATTGCTTATCTTAATCTGATCATAGCTCTAAAGTATTACTTCAATATATTTTTAGTTACTAATAAGTAATATATTCTTAAAATTTTGATCAGATCAATAAAAATCGTATCTAAGAGTAAACTAATTTTTTCAGATATTTGAAAAAAGTTCTTAGTTGAATCTTGTAAGCTGTACTATCCAGCTGAATTTTTTCTTTCATAAATTAAAATGTAGAATGTTACATGTTCAACATTAAATTGATTATTTATTTATTTTTTACAGGAAAATTTTAATATAGATTCCTATTCTGAACAAGAGTGCAAGACCCATTTTCTTCATTAAAAACGTTAAAGATTTTAGTAGACACATCTATGAAAAATACTTTCATGTTTGAAGATAGCAAAATGGCTTTCTCTCTATATCATAACTCAAACCCTCATTTACATGTTCATGAGAATAAAAAGCCTCATCTTTGTGAAATATGCAACAAGACATTCTCTCAAAAACATTGCTTAACATCACATTTACGTATTCATACAAAGGAAAGGCCTTATTTTTGTGAAATATGCAACAAGACATTCACTCTAAAATATTGCTTAAAATCACATTTACGTGTTCATACAAAGGAAAGGCCTTATTTTTGTGAAATGTGCCACAAATCTTTCTCTCAAAGTGGTAATTTTAAAGCACATCTACGTATTCATACAAAGGAAAAGCCTTATGTTTGTGAAATCTGCAACAAGACTTTTTCTGAAAATGGTCATTTAAAAACACATTTGCGTATTCATACAAAAGAAAAGCCTTATGTTTGTGAACTTTGCAGCCAATCTTTCTCTCGAGGGTTTCATTTAAAAAGACATTTACTTATTCATACCAAAGAGAAGCTTTGCATTTGTGACTTCTGCAACAAGGGCTTTTCTCACGTAGATGTTTTAAAAAGACATTTGCGTATTCATACAAAAGAAAGGCCTTATATTTGTGAAATATGCAACAAGGGTTTTTCTCAAAGTTGTTATCTAAAAAAACATTTACGAATTCATCTCAAGGAAAAAACTGTGTGTTTGTGAAATGGTCTACTAGGAGTTTTCTAAAACTGGTTACTAAAAGTATATTTACATATTCATAGGAAGAAAAAGTCATATTGTGTAACATAAACATTGCTTTCTCTCAAGACATTTCTTGAAAAAATCTTGCTTTTAGAGCCCAAAAAAAAAAAAAATTCAAATGTGGATTGCTTTTAAGAGTGTAGCATTTCTTTTGTTTTTACTTTAATGAGGATTTCTACTTTTGTAATAGATAAAAAACTTTTATGAGGACATTTTTTTTCTCAAAACTTTACTTTCTTAAAGTAAGATGTGAGAAGAAATATACATTTTTTTATTATGACTTCTATAAAAAGGAAACAAACAAAAGTAAAATTGATCTATTTGTAATTTTACTGTAAAGATGTTTGTAATATTCTTAAGATATGTGTAATTAAATGAAAAATTAATGTAATTGTGAGTATATTGTGATACATATTGATCTACATGCCTAAAAGTTGTTTTTGAAATACAAGTTTAAAAAGGAGGATGTGCATTTAATATGAGCATACATAATGATCCCTGTGTTTAATATAAATTTTTTTAACTCAGAAATTCATTTCTTGTAGAGTGTTGCTTAAATTAAAATATATGATTTACTTCTAGGGCTTCGGCGAATAGTATTTCGATTGTTAAATTTCTGGGGTAAAATCTGTTAAACAATAAAAATGACAAAATTCTTTTGCTACATAATAAGCTGTTTATAAAAAAAGAAATTTAAAATTCATATTTGCTTAAAAACTAAGATTTGTAACTTGTTGTTTCTAGTTGTAAAATTGCATGAAATTTTTTTTTTAAGTTTTATTTTGTGGGACAGTGTAATAGGCTAAATCATGTAAAACTTATCATTAAATTTCAACTGGTTAATTTATTTTATTTTAAACAGACTAAAAAATTCTTCAATTATTTTTGATGTGCAATATTGTAGGAAAGCAATGTTTTTGAATAAGAAATTAGTTATGTAACTTATCTTCCAAAAGTGTATCTTTTTTAAGACTTGTGCAATTAGGAACAGATTTGAAAACAATATAGAATGCCTTCTTTTAAAGTTTTAATTTTAAACTTATTTTTTTTTATTTCTATTTAATATATATAATAATGAACTTTTTTTCTTTATAAAAAAAAATTATATAGCAATTTTTTTTCAAAGCTCTATAGTCTTCAGGGAGTACATAATTTATTTGCAATTACAGATTTATAAAGATTTTGATCAACAGAATTTAAAGAAGGGGGGGGGTGAAAACTTTAGAGATTAAACAAAAAATTTCAGGCATCTCATTAAATATCTATTATAAAAAATTTAATTTACTGTAATCACAGCAACAAAAAATAAATCTTACAGAAATTTCTTGCAAAAATTATATTTCCATATCAGTAATTTGAAATTAATATCTCTATACAAAAAATGTTTTCGGTGATGCTGTAATAAATTTATTTATTATTGCTCATCACTGTTGTACCAAATCTTTAATTCATTTAGATATTTTCATGTGGAAGCTGGTACTGCAGTTTGAATTTTTATCTGAACATAAGAAATGCAGAATTGTATGTTTACCAAGAATTTTACACTTGTTACTCGAGGGGACAGATATGCAATTCATGCTGACACACACACACACACATACAATATTCCCTGTAAGATTAGCATTTGCCATGATTGGTAATAAATCATGGGGTGCAGAGTTTTGAAAAAGTTAGTTTATTAGCAACATCAAATAAACCATATATTTGCACAATTGTATATTTGCTCTTATACAATTGTATGCGGCTCTATCAAGGTGCAGAAGCAAAGATAGAATAAAAATTCAGTGCAATTTAGAGGAAAAGGTGATTAAGAGCCCACAATTTTTAAGAAGATACTACATTTAAGTGCAAATTAAAATGCAAAGAGGAAGACTTAAAATAAATTTTTCCCCCTGCTTACAATATATTGAAAAAAAAAATAATAAGACTGCATAATACATGTAAGTTAGTTTTACAATTTGAGCAATGAGTATGAACAGCTGTATAATTTGTGCAATGGGTGGACAGGGGGTGATCCTCCTAGTTTATTATATAAGACAATTATACTGCAATTAGAAATACAAAAAAAGCATTTTTATGATACTGTTATATGTTTTAATGAAACAACTGATAAGATAATTCTTTTCAACAAATTGTGTGCAAAGTACTTTAAGAAAATTGAATAATGGTTAAAAGAGATTAAACATAAATGTTTGTCTCTTGTATATTATCTGTATTCTTAAGTCTCTATCTTATTTCTCACACCGAAACGGGTGAATTTTTATACTTCACTGAACAAAATTTGCAATGAAGAAGGCATTTTTGTAAAGGCTCTAAAGCACATATGAGAACAGCAGAACATTCTTCCATACTAGAAATGTTAAAACAAAAATACATTCCATATATTTTATATACATATGCAGTTTTGTTTCATGTCTCAATATGTGCTGAATTAGGCTATCCCCCCCCCCCCCATGAAGCTGCATTTAGGCAACTTTGCTTTACAGACACTGCAAGTCTCCAAATGTGTGACATTTCTTCCAGTTTTTACTTTATCAACCGTACCTAAATAACATTCTGCTTCATGTGTCAATCTACTACTAAACTATGCTGCCTTGTTATTCATTATATTTGCTTAAGTGTTTGCTATGTGGCTTTTACATGTTGTTGTCATGATAAAGATGGCCACTAAAAAGGGTGGAGTTTAATTGTCTCTCATAACTATTTAAATTTGAATCCATAAATATCACTGGTGCAAGAATGTAACATGAAGATTTTGTGAAAATGTCAGTTAAGGGAAATCCACATTCACAAAATTAATATTAAATATGATGTTAGAAGTGCATTATTAATAGCTGTAAACTGTTTTGAAAAGATATTTCTTATTTACAGTATAAGTAAAATGTTACAATTTAACTTATTACTTGTGTTTATTCATCAAATATCATAAAAAACATTTTTGGTTTTCTGCCATGGAAAACAATTTCTTTACTGATTTGAATTAATTTTACCTTCTTGAAATTAACATCTTTTGTTCAAAAATTTAAAAAGATTAATTTATGAGTGGTTTATTGTATCAGAAACTTTGATATATTGATACATATTTTTTTAGTTGTACATTTGGTCACATATTTGCTTGTGTAATTATAATTTTGCTGATTTTAAGTACCTCTTAAAAACATAGAAAGAGAGACAGAAAAAGTGTTTATAGTTATGACTTATATATGTTTATATTAGTGGTTTGTGGTGTTAAAATATTGTTTTCTGGATTGAGCAAATAAAAGTGTATGGTTTTGGTGTAAAAATTATACACTTTCATTTATTTATTATTTTACATTATGTATATTATTTGTTGAAAGATTTTTGTAATTTCTCTCTGTTACATTATATTTTATGTTTAAAATAAAGAATATGTATGCATTTTTTTCTGTGCTTGTGGTATTAATTTATGCAATTACTCTTATGTAAATTTGATATTTTCTCGATCATTTTATAAATATGTAATGAGTACTGGGTAATAATAGGGACGTGGTGGGAAGAGAGAGAGAAACATAATTCAAGGTTGTTTAGCTTATGAATAAGGCATAAATCCCACCTAAGTGTTTGTGAGCTGACACGCTATTTAAGAGTTTTATGAAATAAAATAACTTGTTGGTAATACCATAGAATATATTTAATGTCAATAGTAAAACGGATTTGGTGTTCAGAACACTGATTTTTATTATTCTTGCCATCATTTTCTGAAAATTGCTGAAGAACGTTTACTCTTAAATAGAATTTGTGTATATATTTTTGTTTTTTATTCACTTGAGTATGAGATATCTCAAATGCAAATTTAGGTTTTTTTTATTATGGTTTTTTTTTTTCAAGATTATTTTGGTGCATGTAAATACAAGCATTTTTAGAACACAAGTTGGGTAAAAAGTTTAGAATAGTTCCAGTGCGTACCCCCAATTTTTTTTTTTTTTTTTTGTAGTTTTGTATTTAACACAAGGGGGACAACGCACAACAGAAGACAACAAAGAAGTGAATATATAGTTACAGTGAAAAACAAAGGGCCGCTCCCGTTCGCAGCGCCATCTACCATGTAATAGAAGAGATACAACATCTTTTCCCCCAAAAAAATATTTATAAAATAGAAATGTGAGCAATAACTTTTTATAATTTTTAATTATATATAAGAACAAAATTTCATAGATTGAATTGTAAATAATAATAATTGTAATACTGTAAATAAAATAGGATAATCATAACACAAGGGAAAGTTCTTTTAAGAAAAGCATACCTATACCTGTATTCTGTCACGTTGATCTCTCATATACTTGCTACAAGTCGCAACACAAAAAGGCATACATGTTACAAATTTTACAAACACAAGAGAGTTGATATTTCAATTCAATCTAAAATAAAACAATTATATATCTCATGTTTCCAAACTATAAAGAATTTTTCTTAAAATATTTGCATACAAATGTTTTCGTTGCAAAAAAAGTATTTTTCAAACTTGTTCCAAATGCCGCCCAGACAAGAGTCTGGTTTGTCCAGTCCCAGAGCTGCCCCTGTTATAAGAATGTTTATTATTACTAAAAAATATTTGTAATTTATTAAATTTTCTTTTAATGATGCTAATGGAATGAACTTTTTTAAAAACCAAGGTCAAATCGCCTGATCATTGATATACACTGGGCCTCCAAAAGTTAAGGAACAACCGTTTTTTTGCGCCTTATTTGCAAATGAATGAATGTAGAAACACCAAACTTGGATGATATGTGCACAAAACAGTTATGCATTAACTGCAATATAGACATTTACATTTCAAAAATGATTTACAACAAAAAAAAAAGGCAATCTCGCTGGAAAAGTCCATTGGAAAAAATAATAATCACAGTTTTATGTGGTAAAATGTCATAGAAACATGACAAAAATGGGTTTTAATAAAGGATATGCCCACCCCTAGCTTGAATGCACTGGCGGCATCGCATTTCCATGCTGTCAATTGAGTGAGAGAACATTAACGTCGCACTGATTAGCAACACGAGGGCTTTTTGGCGACGGTCCGCGTAATTTTGAACCATGGCCAAGTGACGCGGACGTCACCTGAGCTGGCATCACCCTCTCCTAACTACCGCACCAACGGTAGGATGTTTGAGCTCTCGACAGATTTAACGTGCATCGCTCCCCTACACGGCGGATCTTCAGTGGTACTAGGATCGAACTCATGACACGCTAGCCATGATCCGATGCCTAGACCACTCGGCCTCCATGCTGTCAATTAAGTTGTCGCTTACCGAAATGGGAAGCGAAGACCAGACACGGAGTAAGCTTTGTTCCAGCTCTTCTAAAGACCTTGAAGGAGGACTTAAAGCAGCAACCTGTCTACCAAGATAGTTGCAAAGATGCTCTAATGGATTTAAGCCTGGAGATCGAGCTGGCCATTCCATTCGCTCCAAACCAAGACCCTCAAGATATTCCTCAAATATTACAGCTCGGTGAAATTGTGCATTATCATCTAGCAGAATGAAGTAATTGCCAATTGCACTGACATACGGGCAGATATATGGATCAAGGATCTCATCCCGATATCTCACACCAGTCAGAGTTCTTCCCTGGAACACATGCAGGTCAGTGTGGCCACCGAGTGAGATCCCTACCCAAGCCATTATTCCACCACTTCGGTAACTGTGTCTTTTAACTGTGTTGGATTGGTGATATCTGGTGCTTCGTTCCCTCCAGATGAGCAGACATCTTGAATCGCTCTCCAGTGTAAATCTGGACTCGTCTGTAAAGAGTACAGAAGCCCATCACTGTCCGGTCCAGGAAACATGCTCTCTTGTCCAAGATAAGCGGGCCCTTCTCTGTCGTCTGTTGAGGGGTACACACACAACTGGTCACCTTGCATAGACACCTGAATTGTGAAGACGCCTTTGCACCGCACTAGTGGATATTCTTCTACCTGATGCTACAGAGTGGTCTGCAACAAGTTGCGGCACAGAAATCTTTCGGGCCGAAAGAGCGAAAAAACGGTCTCCTACAGATGTTATAACTCGTGGTCGGTCTGGAATATGTCTTCAGAACACAGATGCTTCGGTTTTATATTGATTCCAGAGACAGTGGACCACACTACGAGACACATAAAGTCGCCTAGCAACATCAGCCTGTGATAACTCCATTTCCATCCATCCGGCCGCCCTCCACCTTAACGAATCGTACAAATGGCTTCTTTCAGACATTGCGAAACCCCACAGCCTATTGTCAACAAATCTGCTAACAAAGGTTGTAAATCAAGAAAAGTTACACGCGTAATTACGAAAGCCTGATATATGCATATTTTTCTCTCACTTATATATGTCTATTCTTTCCTATTAAAAAAAAAGTGGCAGCTATTGTTTTTGCATAAATTTGTATAAAGCTCGTTTTTCATTTATGTAAACTATAAATTTTTTTACTGTCATTTTTCTTACGGTGAGCTTCGCAAATATGTTGTTCCTTAACTTTTGGAGGCTAGTGTATAAGGGAGGGGGAAGGAAATCAAACTTGTAATTACATGTCTTTATTTTTTCTCTCTCTTAAATTGAACGAGATCATGATTTTGCAGCATATAAACATTCATCAATTATCAAAGGGAAAAAAAGAATAATTTTCATTTGTAAAAGAAGTATTAATAAATTAGTTTCTTTTTTAATGTTACTGTGATCGCTTTAATTTATTGTATTTTACAAAAGTAGAAATTATCAAAAATTTCAGAAAAAGTTTTTATTTATAAAAATTGAAAGAATTTATATTTTATTCTAATTTTACAACAAAATGGAACAGTCGAAAAGTTGGATTAAATTTTAAAGAAATATCTATGCATACATAGCAGAATGTTTCTAATTACATAACAGGAGCTCTTATAAAAATTACATTCTTTAAATGTATACTGCATATAAAGAATCAATTTGATGAAATTAAGAATTAATTCATTTTAAAACCGTGCATTAATATTTATGAAAAATATATGCATAGCAAATCTTGCATTATTTCTTTATATATAAATGATTTCCTTACATTTTACATACAGATTTCTCTTGAAATACATAATGCATATTTGAAGTATTTGGTGCTTACGTACTATCGCAACAATACCTAAGTTCAGGATAGTTTGCCAAGTTCCCAAACCCGATTTTATATGTGTTTTACGCGTTGAGATGGCAACCATGTGCATCGTTTCATATAATATCTCTAATGCGGTTGCGATAATACGTAAGTACCAGGTATTTTTAATAAAAATAAATACAAAATTAAAAACTTATTTACATAGTTCTAATAATCATTCCTTCCCTGTTATTAAATTCGTGAAAAAATGTTTAGATTTAAGGCAAAAGAAGAAGAAAAACTAAAGCTGCCTGTTATTTTTGGATAGGGACAGATAAAAGGAACAAACAAGACCGGACAAGTAATGCGCAATTTCGTTGGCAGCACCTATTCCTATAATCTACAACAGGGATGGGTTACTTTGATATTTTTGGCCTCTTTTTGAAAATCGCCAAGTTCATCGTTGGCTTAATTGAACCTACTAAAATCATTCTTGCTGTAGCGCTCGTGCTGAAATGTTCGTATATAAAATTCTAGCGGCGAGATTTATTGATAAGGTATGTTATAACTTTGAATTATAATGTTTAATTGTTAAATTTTTTAGCAGTTTTTATATTGTATTAATTTTCTGTTTTAATTATTGTGTTAATTTAAGTTTTCCATCATTTTAACATATTTGCTGATTTATGGAATTTCTAACTTATGTGAACAACTAAAAACTTTGATTCATAATTTTGAATTATTATTATTTTACTCTTTTTATATTGTATTTTTTTTTATTTTGTGCTTTGATTTGATGTAATTAACATTTTCCGTTCATCGACTTTCTAGCTTCTGCCATGTGAAAGCTCGATTCTCCGATCACGGGAATGTAAAAATTTTATGCTTGGATTATTTATAATGTTTTAATAATACGTTTTAAAATTTCCAGGTATTTACCATTGTAGTAGATTCATCATTTTTTTAGTTCCTGCTGGGTGATTGCCCACTTGGCGGATCTCGTGAGTGTAAAACTTTTTCTTGTCGTTAAATCGAAAGTTCTATTGATTGTTATGAAAAATTAGCGTAAATATATGAGATAAATTGTTTGGCTAAATTTTTAAATGATTGTGAGAATAATAATAGAAAATACAAATTTTTTTGGAGGTGTTCTTGTAAAAGAAGGGTGCCCTGCTAGGATCCAACCAAAGGTAATAATATTATTCTTAATATATAAGAAAATACATTTATTTAATTAAAGTAAGACAAAAATCATTATTGGAATGTATTATCTATTGCAAAAATATTTATACGAATCACTTGTAAAGATCTACACAATATGTTTAGATTTAACTTTCCCTTAACCTTTTCCATATCATGAGTGAAATTGTAGATTTAGATATTTAACACATTTGCTAACATGTGAAGCTTCCTAGACATATAAAAGAAAAACTAGTTGTATAGAAATATCAAAGATTCTATATTCCAATTATTAATGGAATACCACCCCCTGGTAGAATCACTCTTTATAAAGACTATTAAGGGATCAGTGTAATATATTTTTCAAAGCATAATCAATTATTTCAACTGGTTTATAAAACTTGTATAGAGTTCATTAAAGCTAATCTTGAAATGGGTATTGAAAAATCTTCAGTATTAGAATATGTATTCGGTCAATAGAAGTTTAATTGTACTTGACTAATAAGGAATGCTTTACTCTGTTGCTCATGTTATTACTAATAAATTAAATACAGGAAATATGTATTGTGTTTCAACATTCTGAGTGAAAGGGTGCCCAGTTAAAAATTAATTGCATTACACCTTCAATGCACTTGGAAGAAATGATTAAATGATCTTGTTTTCCAATTTTGAAATGCGAAGGGAAATTTCTCTAGTAGCTCATTTGGAAGGAATAAGTTCAATCAGATGTAAACAAATAATGGAAAATTTTAAAATTGCATCGACTGATAAAAAGCCAGCTTTTAATAAATATTTTGATGATAATTATTGTAATTCAGCCTACTAATAGTATAAGTCGCATCATCTACTTCTGCATGCCAATACTGATTAAAATATATATTTTTAATCTATTCACAATACATGAATGTCCAATTATTTTAAAATGAAAATTTAACTGTCAAGCAGATAGTTTGTTGAAAATACAACATGACACATATTTAGCACATTATAGAATTTTAAATGGTACTCTCCCCAATTTATATCCTCACAACCTATTTCCATTTCAAAATGAATTGGAGATTCCCGACAGATATTTATGACCAGGCAACAAATTCTTGATTTGTAAAATCGCAGACTAATGGAGATGTATTTTATGTTGTTAAAAAGATTATGGTAGCATTTCAGAAAGAGGTTATGTGTGTGTGTGATCAATGCCATTACAGGTGTGTAAAATTATGTTCAGCTTGGTATACATGTGAATGCTCAGATAATCATGTACCATGTAAACATATTAAGTTCATTCTTAAATTCTTTGAGAGATTCCATGTTGTTGAAAATGTTGAATATACTTCTTTCCATATCTCAGATAGAAAGTGTGGTGTGGGGTCTTCCGCCAAAGAAATATGTAATGACATAAGAAAAACCGAAAGACTGAACTTCTACTTGTAGTATTAAATTGTTTATTGCAAGGTAAAATAGTTCAGGAATAATTGTCTCAACATGCAATTCAGTAAAAGAAAGGTAAAAAGTAATTACTAAAGAATTATTTACCTGATCCTCATGTACCTACCTCCCAATCAGCATTTAAATTAGCAGTAAATATTTAAGCCATGTATTGGGGATATAAAATAAAAAGGAAAACTCTGGAATGTTCTTTTTTTAGTTGTCAAGAAAGAAAAAATACAAGCTCAGGCAAGTCAGCATTACTCAAATCAAAAACTATTTGCAAAAAAAAAACTTAACTGTATCTTTAACACCTGATATATACTTGTAGTGGAGTTGTTTTATGTTTTCCAAGACATTTAGCAATGTTTTTATGGGGTAAAATTGTTGTATATTTTTATATCAGATGAGGAGGTAAGTAATTATCAAAAATGACCAAATTTTTGTCACAAATGGCTTTATGACAGTATATTAGAAGCATATAATTTAAAAATCATTCAGGATAGAGATTCCATTGCAGTTGAATGTTACCACACAAATTTTGGAAAGTGATGGGAGTATGGTAATTTTTTATATCATTCATTCTTAATAATATCTTAGGCAAAAAAATTGATTTATACTTTTGGAACATATTAATTTAGAAAATGCATAAAATAAGAATTGAATACTATGAAATTAGTAAAATTAGAAACCTGTGTTGCTCCATGACCCAATCGATCAATTTAAAACCTTGTCAGCATATATATATATACCTGATAAGATTTGGGCTAAAAAAACAATTAAAAATTTCCTTACTGAGATCACTATGTACCCTAACCTTAACATTTATAAAAACAAAATATAGACCTTTATAAATCGTTTCTAGGTTTAAAAAGAAAGAAGGGGAAAAAAACATTGTTTTAGCGAAATGATTTTATGTTCATTGCAACAATAAAATTAATTATTTGTTAGAATTTTTTCGATAAATATCCGAAGTTTCTCGGTACTTTTGGCTTCCTAATCATTAAATTAAATTCTTCAATTAACAATAAAATAAAAAGATATTTATTAAATATGCTCAATTATATAAAAAACAACGCATAAAATAACCATTGAATACCATGAAATTAGGAACCTGTGTTGCTTCAAGACCTAATCATTCAATTTTAAATACTATTAACTTACATACGCTCTTAAGGCGATATGGTACCTTCTTCACAATTTTTTTTACTTTTAATATTTGATATTTGGTTTTAATTGCATTTTATAAAGGTTACTATTTAATAATAATTCCATTGCAAAATGTTTGTAAATTTTAAATTTTTTTAAGCATTTTTTAAATCTTTACGGCTTTTTTTAAATATTTTCAAAAAAAAATTTCCAAGTACCTTATAATATACTACATAAAACGTTGCATGGGTTTTTTTTCTGCTGCTGCTCTTTAATTTTTTTATAGTTAAACTTCCAAAAATTCCCAAAAAAACATTAATTTTGATTTTGAAATTTTTTAGAAAAAGTACTAAACACACACATGTTAGAGCTAATCCTATACAACAGTTTTACAAAACATACATTTCAGAACATTTATAAAAAATTTCAAACCCATACTTCAATTACCAAAAAGGCCTTAGGGTTTTGAATAACAGTATATGTACAAAAATTCAACATGGAGAAATATGAGTTTGAAGTTTTAATTCCATGAATAGTATGATATAATATTCATCGAATAGTCTGAAACTTTTATGAAATGTTAATTAGCTTATTTAAAACTACTTACCATAAAAAATTGCACAAATGTAGAACAATTAAACAGTATACTGCCATAATAAATATATAGAAAAAAACGAATGAAAGATCAATATTTCATAAAACTTTATCTTAATAATTATTAAAAAAAATACACACACTTCAGAGCTAATGCACAACATGTACAAAAAATGTTTATGCCTTTATTTTTTATTTCCATGATTTTAAAAGCCTTCGCATGTTAAATATTGTACACGAATAAAAGCAAAATCAAATAACAATTTATAGGTAAAATACATCAAAATCTAAGAACTGTATTATATATATATACAGCAAAGATATTATTTGTTTAAATAAATATCTTAAAATACTTTAATAATAAAAATGTTGAATCTCGCACACATGGGATATATATATATATATCACCAAAAACAAATATATAAAAATGGGGGAGTTTTTCTATTCTTGCGAATTAGATTTTTAATTACCTGAGTTATCAAAATGAGATTAAGTATCCGTTTTGAAGTTTTAATTTCATTCATAATAATATCATAAAAAGCACGCACATCTTTTAAATCTTGTCCAAATCCATTTGATCTTCCAGTGAATAATTCACAAACTAGAATTTTAGCATGAATTGCACAATTCTTTCTTAAAATGATTTATTACTGCTTGTATAATGTCAATCTCATTGAAGCGTATTAGAAAAATAATTAATTCATTTTTTATCAGGCTCTTTTCTAGCAGATAATCTGAAATGTAGGCGTGGTAGTTGCTGTTTAGCATCAAACATTGCTCCATTACTTTATGAAAAATGCAGGTAAAGCTTTGAAATTTTGCAGGCATATTTATAAAGATTCGGGGTATCAAATAAGCCAATAAAAAATTCTCGAAAGTTTAAGGATTTTAAGGGTACCATATCACCTTAATAAATTTCGGGAAGAAAAGAAAAAAGCTTGAGGCAATTATAAGCGCAAAATACAAACATTAACAAATCGATTCGAGGATTAAAATATATTTATTTTTAGGTATATATGTTTAGTTAATTGATGTTATTTTCATTGCAGCAATGTACGATTAATAATAATTGGATTATTCCAAATGAGATATAATGGTTTAATATTTTTACTCGTCAAACTCAAAACTAAATCGCCAAATTCATAAAAGTAGGTTGTACTTTCAAGATACAGCTGTGGAAGCAGTTCAGTTATTTGGTTATCTTTCAGCAATGAATTATTTGCTGCCAATCCCTGATTTTGGTATACGTACGGTTCCAGATGATTCGAGGGAGTAGTCTTCATGTAAAGGTTTTAAAAAAAGCAGTTTTGTAAGTTTGACACAATGAGAAGAATGTTATGTAAAAGCTTGAGCGTAGAATCAAGGCGATCTTGAAAGACTGTGCCGCGAAACCTTCCATAAACACTTCTGCCATTCTATATGTGTTAGTTGTTAAACACAGATTTATATTTGTACTGAAAACATCAGTATTTGCTTCGTCATTTAATTATTCACCAAAATGATTGAAGATAAAAAATTTCTTACACATTATAAAGATTTTAAATATAGTGATATCACATTTAAAATCAGATACATCATAAAATAATTTGAATCAAATATTATTCGAAATAAGCTTGCAATTACAAAGAAATGCAAAGGAATTCAATCAAAAAAGTTCTGTATAAAATCTCAAAAAGTGCTAGATGGGATTTCTTGCTGTGGTGACATGCATTTTAATTGTATAACAGTTGTGAAAGACTTTCTACAGCATTAGAGATTGGGTAATGTAATTAATTGGAAAAAAATATTTATATGATGGGAAATGCAACAAGTTAAAACTTTATTTAGTTTTAAAAGTACTCTGCTTTTTCTAAGACTGTCAGCAATATTAGTTACACAATACTTTTTAATACAGTGGATATGATCCAAAACCATTTGAAAAAGACATTGGTTTGTGCAGTATAAAGGGTGGTGTAACAAATTTTATTGAAAAATTTCCTTATTGAGATCACTATGTACCCAAAGCTTAACATTTATAATCTTCATAATTGTTTCTATATTCAAAAAGAAGAAGAAGAAAAAAAATAAACATTTTTATAGCTAAAGGATTTTATGTCATTGCAGAAACATGCGTATAATATTAATTGGAGAATTCCAAATGAGTTACAATGGCTAGTAATTCTGTTAGAGATGTTAAATCACCAAAACCTTAAAGTGAGCCGATATTCAAGATTTGGCTGTGAAAAAAGCAATTATGTGCTGCCGACCCCTGATTTAGGGGTGCGCAAGATTCCAGAGATGAAAAGCGGAGACAGAGAGTCTGATTGCCTTTTCCTCTGAAAAGGGGTAATTTACTTTTGACATTTATTGCAGACATCTGGTCAAAGTGGTTCAATAGTATCCGCTTAGAGGTGTGGTCTTTTTAGAAAATAATTTGAAGATGTAGTTTTGTTCCATTGACACAATGCAGAGCGTTGAGAAAAAATTTGCGAGTAAAATCAAAGCTATTTTAAAAAAATTACCGCGTCATTTTTCTTAAATCATCATCTAGTTCGAATGACATAGATCTATATTTATATTGAGATCAGCAATATTTTCTTCGTCAATTGATTTACCTGCAAAGCAGTTGAAATGATTAAGATAAAAATTTCCTACACATCATAGGGACTTAAGTGTATTGGAGGAAAGTCAGATATATAAACGAAGCAAAGTTTTTATAAGAATGTAAATACGCACATTAAAAATAGATATATCATAAAATAATTTGAATCAAATATAAGCCGAAATTAACTATGCAATTATAAAGAAATACGTAGGAATTTAGTAAGGAAATTTCTACGTAAAGTTCAAAAAGTATTTTTCTTGTTTTTTCACGCGTTCTCATAAAATTGATTAACAGAGATAATTTTATAAAGCTTTGCAATAAAATTCCATATGTAAGAATATTGACAACTGTTAAGTACAGTTAGATCATTTTTACAAGTGGTAAAAGTACAGCAAAATTGCATTTCATAATACATTAATATATTTTTATAATCCTAAGAAAAACTTTTATTATTAATATGTAATTAATTATTTAACGTATGTTGTAATTTTGAAACACTAGCAAGTAGTAAATCATTTGAAAATTTAGTATTCTCATATAAAAGAGAAATTATCTCGTTCTGAATATTTTTCCCTAGATAGTGTACTTTAACTTCCTTTTCCAAATTTTCCATAACAAAAAAAAAGGTATTTTTAAAATTTGGCCCAAATGCCGCCCCGGACATGGGTCCGGTTTGTCCGGCCCTAGAGCCACCCCTGTCTGAGAAATCCTAAGTTTTTGTATGTATTCTAAGGGGGGGGGATTTCTTAGAGAGAGAGAGAGTGCTCTTCTTAAAAAAATTTGCATCTATATTTAAATACGAAATGTTAACTTAAACTTTTTGCTAGATATAATTTAACAGAAATACGTTTATAAGTTTTGTATAACATATTTTTTTACGGTTCAGTTTTATTAATTTAAACGTTTGAATTTTACTGTTGCATTGACAAAGTATTTTATGAGTGCGTCAGCATTCGATTTTTAAGAAATTTAAAAAAATTTTGTATGCGATTTTGTATATTTAATTTCTAAATAAAATATAAACTTTGTACTTTTAAAATATTTTAATTACATGTTTCGAAAAAAAGATATAAATATTTGTCATGCATAACATTGTTTGTAGCTTCTTGATTTTACAAATTTCTGTGTGCATGTGAATACTTGGTACATACGGTACTCCTATCTGTAGTTAGTAAATAGATTTATGTAATTTTGTCCCACTCCTCTGTTCTTTTGCAGGGTTGTTTTTTTTAAAAATAACTATAATAATATTGTATCATTTTCATGCTTATTTTTTGTCTATCCCGTGTTAAATCGAACCTGGGTAATCACTAAAGTTTACTCAGGAAAACTTATACACATACATGTAAGTAGTATGTAGCTTTACTTTCCTCTGTTCTGCGTGAGTGAATTTAAACGTCGCCCTGTTCAGTTACACGAGGGCTTTTAGCGACGAACCTCGTAAGTTTGAACCATGGTCAAGTGACGAAGACGACGCCCGAGATGGCACCCCCTCTCCTAACTACCACACCACACTAAGGGAGGACTTTTGAGCTCTCGACAGATTCGACGTGTATCGCTCCCCTACACAGCGGGTCTTCAGTGGTACTGGACTCGAACTCATGACATGCCAGCCACGAGTCTGCTACCTTTACCACTAGGCTAACAGTGCCACTTCCTATTTCTGCAGAGCATGATAAAGGGCTGATGTTAAAGTAGCTTTGTATATTTAAAAACTAATATATTTTTACTTGATAAGGTCCAATCAAAATAGGACGCTCGGTGTTTTTTTGTTGTTGCACTAAGGCGTTTGGTTACCTAGCTACGCCCCTGTTATAAAACTCTATATTAAATAAAAAATATTAATAATGTATTTCCAATCCGAACAGTTTGGAGAGTAAAATGTCAAATCAGGTGTCATCCTCCTCAATTCATTGTGATTTAAAATTACGAAGTTCGTCACTCTATACCTCACGTTGTTTCGAAGTGCGATATTAACAAAACA